>LYNE01001894.1:0-13173 GCA_001662545.1 Rosa x damascena
GTAGGTCCCTAACCAATAATGTGGACAGCCACATAAGAAATAATATTTACAACAATCAGAAAGTAAAAGGCTTTTATTGGAGAAAGTTAGAAGAGAGAAATTTTAAATACACACCCCTAATTACTTAATACACATTCCTATTATTTTATATTTTAAATCAAATTTTATAGGTATGTTAAATGTCCAAAACGGACATCTATATATTAGAAGAAGAAAAAAATTGAATCACCCCTATATTCTTTTTTACGTCTCTTCTTCTAAACCCTGGATGCTGTAATACATCTTTCTTCTCCACTCTTCATCATATCAATTTCGACCATGGACATGGATTCTTAAGACCTCGCTCAACAATCTTCAATTATGTTGTGTTTGGGATGAAATAATTATAAATTCTTGAGAAATTTTAAAACGATGGAATCTACCACTCTATCAATTAGAATTCCATAAATTGCAATTTCCATTGTTTGGTTGTATTTATTCAGAATTTGAAATGTGTAATAAATTAAGAAGATTTAAAACAAGTTAAAATATTGAAAACGAAAATGACCTTGTTTTGGAAACTAATAAAGTAAGAAAAGTAAACTTTTGTAAGGAAATTCGAAATGATGCATATTTTGATGGAAATTGAAGTGAAGAATTCGGACATTTCTTTCCATAGAGAAATTCATAATTTCCAAGTATAGAATGTCAAATGAGATAATTCATGTTAAGAAGTTATGAACTGCTTATTTTAATTTTAAATATCATCTCTTTTTCCTTCATCCAAACACATTGTTGAGGTGTGTGTTATTCATCTTGTTTATTATTCTCATGTTTAAAGATTTGAAGGGATTTGAAGGGAACAATAATAAATCTTTAAGGATTTCCCAATATTTATTAACACAAGTAATCAATATAGGCATTTACAAAACGTCAACCTATATTGATCATACTAAATAGTAGCCTTAATATAGTCAAATAATAGAATATTTCATGATTTTTGAGATTAAGGGTATTTTAGGTACTTTGGGTTGTGTATTTAGTAAAATATTAGAATGGTAAATTAAATGAGTGGTGTATTAAGAATGGGGTGTGTATTAAGTAATTGGGGGTGTGTATTTAAAATTTCTCAAGTTAGAATAAGGAAATGACATTAATTGGTCTTGATGATAAAAAGCAACATCCTTATGCACACTACTAGAAAAAGTAGCCACTGCACACGGATTCAATTGTCACGGATTTTCACATAGATGAGTATCTATGGCTTATAGTACCCAATGATACAAAAATCTAAGCTGGCTCTAATTACCAAACCTACCGCAACCGACCGGAAACCTGTCGGACCGGAGGTGTCGGGGCCGACAAATACGACAACCGGTGGATCGGTAGCGGTAGTACCATACCGAAGCTAGGTACTCGGCTCGGGAGTGGTACTGCATAATGTATAGGTTCGGTAATACCAAACCGGCCAAAATAAAAGTTTTTTATTTAATTCCAAAAACTCCTACCCATTTTGCATCTGCCATGCATCGAACCCTTGCCAACCTCAATAAGAACTCAAGCCACTTACCATTAGACCATAGGCTTGCTTGTGACTGGTTATGCAAAAACACATTTAATTGCTCATGAAGAACAATAAGTTTCTCACCTTCCATTTCTTCCAGAAGTGACTCTTTCTTTTTTTGGATAGAGAAGCGACACTTTCTTTTATTCACTCTTCCTTCTCCTTCTTCTAGAAAGTCAGAAACGGCTCTCTCTCTCTCTCTCTCTCTCTCTCTCTTCATTTCTAACTTTTGTTCTTCTTATATTCTTGTTCTTCTTCCTCCATTTTCTCATCATTTTTGTTATTCATCCTTCCACTTCTTCTTTCACCTCTAGATATGAATCAAAGATCGGATCTCCAACTGAATTCTAGATCTGGAATTAGGAGGGCTGCTGTTCTTCTCTCACTCTCAGCTTCATCCATCACCACAACAGAATCAACTCTGTTCTCTTTCTTCTTCAGTTCTTCATCTGTTGTTTTTTCTTCTTTTCTCTATTCTTCCACCTCTGTATGTACTCTTCCTTCTTTCTATTTGTTCTTCCTCCTCATACTGCCTTCTTTCAAATACTGGCCAAAACCGATCGTTGAAATCGGTAAACCGAACTTCCTGTAACCGAAAGCTCCGGCACGGTTACAGCAACACATTTGGCCAAACCGAAGACTTTCGGTTGGTATTCTGCTGACGCCAAAAAATCCGGTAACCGTACCACGGCCAGCCCTACAAAAATCTATGTGAATTAGTAATACACACAGACACCGTGTGAAATCAAAGGGTAACATAGGAATGAGGTAAAATTGGAATACCATTACACACGGATAGCTGTGTATGAAAAAATTGATTAAACATTCGCGTCAGAGATTTTTGAACTCTATTATATTTAATTTTCCTAACACATACAGAACTCCGTGTGATTTTAACTACACACGGATATTTGTGTAAGGTTAAGAATCCTGTCAGGAATCCTATCTCATCATGTATTGTTATCACATGGCTATTTGTGTGCATCTCTTTACACACGAATGCTTGTGTGAGTTTTGAAGGAAAGAAAGTAATAAACCACTAATGCTCCTATGAATTCTGACCTGCAAATTTATTAATAATGGAAAAGGAAGACTTTGTGTTTAATTATCAACACTTAACCAATAGAGCTTCCTAGAGAAACGACCTCAAGTCCTTAGAGCCTTCATCTTCCATAGCCAGCAATGGCGGACAGAAAGAAATCTAAGAAACCCTCAAATAACAAGCTTGACCTCAAGACTGACATAGTCTCCTTGGCTTCCTCCCTCGGCCTCTCAACCTCTCTCCCACCCTCCGATTCTTCTGGCTTCAACGATGTCGATTTTCGCAACCCCAAAACAAAGATTCCACCAAAACAAGAACAACTAGAAATGGCAAAGATGTACCCCTCAGAATGTTCACTAGTCTCAACCTCAAATCAGAAAGACTTTATCCCCAAATCAGTCCCCATCTGATCAACCCCATAAGCTCTCAAATCCGACCCAGAAAAATCTCACCTCAAAATTCCGGCGAAACCCAAACCCAGACCATGGAAGCTTTCTGGTAAAGTAGCTTTTTTTTTTTTTTCTTGACTGCTGAAGTATTTATGTTATATATTTGATGGGTTTTTTGAGGTTAAAATTCTTCTCCTTAATGTTATTCCTCCTCAGATCTAAGTTGTCTCTGGTCGGTTCTCGAATTACATGCAGAAAATTGCAAAGTCGCAACTCCGCAAGATCGTTCTCGTCCTTATATTTTTATCATGGTATGAGCTGAGATTCTTGATTTTTAGACTCGTTATCAAGTGGGTTGTTGAAACTTCATGATTGGATATTTTCCAAACTAGTCTTCGTGTTTCTTTTAATCTTCTTGATTTAATACCTGCAACTCTTTGGAATCAGTAGTCATGTGCAGATGGTCCAATGAAGTAGTAGTTTGGGATCTGCCCTCCTCCACCGACTTAATCTTTGCCGTTGCAACTACCGACCTCTGGATTTAGATAATTGACTTAAGATTTCTTGTGCAATTCCTTTGCCCAGAACTTCTCTAGATCAGTTCGCCTTCCGGTAACATGTATTTTGAAACAGGACCATGTATTGTGAAACAGTAATGAAGGATACAATAAAATTTCCAAATCCAACGTAAAATGCCATTCACACGGACCAGTAATATATTATAACAAAAGCTCGTCAGATTGATGTGACTGGAATTTAGCAGACGAGAATAATGTGGGACACATCAATTTCTTTCACACAGACAAGCTTTACCATGCACAATCGCATTAGCGACGCCAGCAATACCTACAGATAAAATATCCGTCACTGTACTGTGTGAACTAGCAAGTTCACACGGAAATCTGTGTAAATTAAGAGAAATACACACGGATTCTGCACCGTGTGCAGTGGCTATATTTTTTAGTAGTGGCAACTGACTAAGAGTTTTGGAAATATGACCAAAGACCTCACTATTCTATTTTGTAGGCCGATGAGTAAAGACACCAGAAATGGCAGGTATATTCTTAATTCGATCCTGGTCCAACTTAGTAGTAAAAATTTATAAAATTTTAGCAACATAAAAAATAAAAATAAAAACCCTCATTTAGCAACATTTATAAAATTAGGATGAGAAAGCCATACTGCCTCAAAAATGTTTCTTCTAATTCTAGTTAAAGGAAGGGTGGTTAGTACAATAGGGCCATGATCTCTCAATGTTGAAATTAAACCATTAAATAAAATTGATAGCTTTTATTACATTAATAATAATCATAAGATGATTTTCAAAATCTCAAACTTGCTGAAAAAGCTGCTTGACATTGTAAGGCCCGGTGGTATTTGTTGTACCACTCCATATTAGCTCTACATATTGGAGGTTTGCTCTCTCAGTCGAATGGGCACCGTCAAACCATACATAGTCGCCTGGGTTCATATTGTTCAGTTCAAAGGCGTAGCTACACACGAGCTTCATTGGGCTACAGCCCACCCCAGATTTTGAAAAAACATAAATTTGTAACTTAATTATGTTTTAACAGATTAAATATTAAAAATTAGCCCACCTCAAAATTTTAAACTTAGCCCATATGTTATTTCTTTTCTTGTTTTAGTCATACACTAGTCTGCAATCACATGCTCTGCATGTGTACGAAATTTTTTTGTTTGTTTGTTTGTTTTTTTTTTTTTTTTTTAAAAGGTGGGTAGTTATTGCAGAAGAAGTAGATTCACCGGTAGTTATTGCAGAGAGAAAATAGTGGGAAAGAAAAGTGGGGGTTGTAGAATAATTTCTTTTTAATTTTCTTAATAAAAATCTATTTTATAATTGTCTTATTTATCCTTCTGATTTAATTTATTCTCAAAGTTTTTTAATCTTTCAGGGTTAAATCTGTTAATTTTCAATTTTACAAAGTCTATTCTCTTAATAATAGTATAGATAGATGTGCTATTTATTTGCTTGAAGTATTTTATTTTATTTTATTTTGTATTATGCTTTAAGAGGCATAATCGCATAAAAAATTTGTGTTTTTTTTTTTGGTAAATTAGGTCTGAAAAAGAGCCAACTGAGAATTATAATACATATTCAATAATTAAAAATTTTTGTTTCTATTCAAGGGCGCGAGGTACAATTTGAGTAAGTGTGTTCTTTTGTCTTCAACTTATGTTATCAAATTTCTATCGCACGTTATGATGTTGATTTTTTGGGTCATTTAGCTATTTGATTATTTAATATGTATTTAATATATAATGTAGTTTAATTTAAGAAAAGAATAAAACATATTACTTGTAAAACTTAAGAAAAAACAAATCTGAAAACAATAGTAAACTTTTAAGAAAATATTTTTTTTTTAGCCCACCCTATTTTAAAATCTTAGCTCCGCCATTGGTTCAATTCCATTATCTCCGCCGCAATCAATTCCTCGGTATGGTCCTATACCACAACATGCGTCCAACCCATTTGTGTACCCTGATTGCAATTATAGCATAACCCAAGAGAATTAACAATGCTACGTACATACATATTGAGTAATAAACCAGTATACCTAGAGTCGGTCATAATATGTAGAAAAATTACCATATTTCGTTGGGTTATGGAATCGGTCCATAGTCGCATCATAGTAGTTAAATATTGAATATTTGAATCCTGAGAGCTCTAGCTCTAGCTCTTCGAGGACTTTTGCTAGAGCTGTATTGTGTAGCCAGCCAAATTCAGAAGTCGTTCAACACAACCTCCATTGACACCATATAACTATCTAAAATTAGGTAGGCACCCAATAGAACCCACATTCTGAAATGCAATCTTCCTCCCTCCTAAGCTATAGACTTCCTATAAAGAGTAATATTAAGTATACATAAAAACATATTCTCAAAGTGGTGTTAGCTTAGTGGTTAGAGCACCCACTACCTATGTACGAAGTCATAGGTTCGAATCACCATGAGGGTAGGAGTGAAACCCTTTGATCCTCTTTTTTTAAAAAGAAATAATAATAATAATAATAATAATAATAATAATAATAATAATAATAATATTCTCAAAAAAAAAAAAGTACACATAAAAACAAGTAATAGCAGCAGTGTAAAAGGAACCCTAGCTAGTTATATATTTACGTACTTTGAGCACAATGGTCAAGTTAGCAATCACAATTGCTACTTGTTCTCGTTGGAGAGACTCAGTGGCATTTGAATATGTAGAGAATAACTCAAAATAATCGACCCCTCTAATACTGATCAAGTAAACAACGTTCCTCAACAGACGTTCGGCTTCTAAATCACCCAGTTTCTGCTGCAACAACTTTGTCACATTCTTAAAATAGCTTAACTGTTTCGGAATACTTATCTGACAAAGAAAATATATACACATAGTCAATCTCAATTAATGATTAAATTAAGAGAAAATTTCAATTTACCTCCCTGACCTTTATACCGTAAATCACTTTTGGCCCTGTATTTTTAATTTCATCACAGGTGCCCCTATTCTTACCAATTTTAATCAATTTTGTCCAATCCTTTAGCTTTTTTGTCAACTATTGTGTAATATATTTTGAAAAGAAAATTTTTGTTGGCCTCAAATGAGGCTTAAGATTTGTGGCCTCAATTCTAGGTGTCATGCTTTGTCACCTACACACATCACCTATTTGCAATATCATGCCATACAATTCTTGAGAAAAAAAATATGTTATCTTTCCAAATTCTAATTATTTTGTTTTGTTTTTTTTTTCTTTTCATTACACTCATGCTTAGATTTTAAAAATTAAAAAAAAAAAAAAAATTCTTCAATCAAGAATGTAACTTAAGTTTATCATATGCATATCCAAATCTCCAATAACAAGTAGATGCATCTCCTTTCATGCAATATCAAACCCAAAACTTAGTCAATAGAATATCAAACTGTGAATTCTCTCCCTCTGGTCTGAGGCTCTGAGTCTTTGGGCTCTGAAACTTCTTTTCAATTTTTTGTTTTTTGGTTTTTCTGAAAATGAGAGAGTTCCAATCCAATTCAAAATCTAATGTAACAAAAAAAGTACAAGGTTGATTTTTATATCAAAGAAGGGAAGACACTTAAAAGAGAGGCCAGGAACGCGCCTCACGCACGAGAAAGAAGAGGAAAGTGTGAGCTCGATCTCTCCCGGCCGAAAGCCGGCGGTGCTCTTGCCACTGCGTTTCCGGTCCGGGAGAGGATGTTGGTTTGGGAGTTCAGTGGGGCTAAGGAGTTGAAGGGCGGTCCAGGGTGGGAGGAGGATGTTTGGATTTGGGTTCGGGTGGAGCTGGGTCCAATCTGGGTTTGGGGTTGGACGGGGGTCTGCATGTATGATTCCGTGTTGTTTCTGGGGCAGTTGGAGTGGCTCTGGGACACGGATGGCTGGCGGCGAACCGTGGAGGCTCTGCGGCAACTGGGGGCTGGGGGAAGGTCGCTGAGATCTCGATCTGGTCAGTTCTGGATCGGGTTTCGGGCACCAATCTGCAGGTATGTTTCCATGTTGTTTCTGGGGCAGTTGGAGTGGCTCTGGGACACGGATGGCCGGCGGCGAACCGTGGAGGCTTTGAGGCAACTGGGGGCTGGGGGACGCTCGCTGAGATCTCGATCTAGTCGGTTTTGGATCGGGTTTCGGGCACCAATCGGGTTGAAGAAGGGCCTACACAGTGTCGTGGTGATGCGACGGTGCAGGGTTGCTGCGAGGCGGCATCGTGCTACTTGGGGGCGGTCTGGAGCCGGCGGTTGCAGATCGATGCTTGCTTGGTGGGCTTCTGCTTTGGGCCTATGGGAGAGATTGTGGATGGGCTGGGTTTCGGCTGTTTGGCTTTGCTGCTGTTCTTTATTTAATGCTTGTTTGTTTGTTCTTATTTCAGTTGTTGCTTTGTCAGTAATAACCTCCAATAGTGTTCCAGTAGGAGGCAGTGGCCTGTGTGCCAGTCTTTGCACCTTGTGTGCCTACTTTGCTCTAGGTAGGAGGCGAGTTCCTTGCACTTGCAAATGGTCGCTGCCTCTTAGTAGCAGAGGGAATTTAAGTGTCACTGGATGTAGTGTCCGGTGGCAACATAATGGGAAAGCTGTGTATATGGTTGTTATGCTTTGCTGGAGTCGGGTTGCAGATCAAGTTATCTTTCCGTTGTGTCACCGCTGCGTTAATGCAGTTAAAGCAATTAGAGTCGCCAGTCGAGTGCTCTTTGCTAGTTGGTGCTTTGTTGAGTACAAGCATTTAGTAGAAAATCAAGATAGTATTTCAGGATGCTCTACTTATTGTAATCTGGGGTTTAGGCTCATTGTCCCCCCCTTGTATTCGACAGTTTCTTTAATTAAGGCTATCATGGCATGAGGGCTGCCAAAAAAAAAAAAGTACAAGGTTAAGGATTTCTTATCAAATCCAATTTAAATCCAATCGAATTCAATTATGTATTCTATTCCATTCCTATCTTGGTTGCCAAACGTGGCCATAATGTTTTAACTTTTTGGGGCAAGACAGTCAACAATAACACACATCACCTAAGTAACTTCAACTATTATCTAATGCGCCCTATAAATACATCACGCACCCAGAATTTTTACAAAAACAAAATCTGCCCCTAATATATACTACTGTTATCGCTTCACTCAACAAAAGTCTCTAGGGCGTTAGTCTCAGTGGTCTTCTTCCGTGCAGCTTTACTTACCATGGAATCTTTAGTCTTGTACTAAGCATCAAGGATCAACCACAGCGTTTACCTCCGGAAGGAATAATTGGTGGATCCATTAGTTACTTGAGCCCAAAGATAATGTATGGGCTCAACATAAAATCATTCTCCTCAACCCGGGAAATTATAACATGGTCCCGGACCATAATACACGTGGTGGTCCTCGGTGATATTATTGACCCATATGACTTGTACTTCTTTCTGATTGCTCTCTTTATTTAATTTTTTTTTCACCCCCTGCATGGTCCCCACCAAATTCGAGTGATATTATTGGTTTGGACCATCACATGGCAGTGCCACGTGGTACTCTGGGACCACATAATAATTCCTCCCTTGACCCTATCCTGCGTACGTTCACTCTCTAAGACAAGGGTTAATGCCGATAATGTATGGCACACTCCAGTTATTGTGTTTGGCTCCTCGACAACAAAACACTTTGAAATTGGCTTGCGGCCTCTAGAACTAGTAAGCTTCAATTTTTCGAAGAACTTCTTCAAGATATTTGACCCCAAACACCACGGACTCAACCATGACAATAAAACAAATATTGAACTTTTATGTCATTTTAATATTTTTTTTATTTTATACTTTTATTTATCAAAGTACATTTCATTTTAATGAATTTTAATTATAAACTTACCACAATCACTGTACAGTTTAAGGGATTACACCCACTTTTTTTTTTGAATCAAAGAGGTCAGTTAGATTTTATAATTTAGCATGTAGTACAAAAGACGACACACCCTAGTGCGGCCGTCAGAAAGAACCGTCTTTTAGGACATACAAACATCCTATTCTAAAAAATAGAATTCCGCATACCTTGAGTACCCACCTTTTAGGAAGTTTACGCACCCTTATTCTAACAAAACCTAAGTACTCAGAAGTTGTTTAAATAAAAGATACAACCGAGCACTATATTTTGTAACCTATAAAATTTACACACTAATATGGGCCATAGAGACCCAAATCTTCCAAACCCACAACATATGGGCAGCCCAACTCCAGCAAAGACCGGGCCCAGTACAGCCTAAGCCCCTTAAGCTCAACACGAGGAAACCCTAGCACCCTTTCCTGTTCACCAGCCGCAGTTGTAGACCACCCCACCTCCATGTGAGAGCCATCGACACCAACCCAATCCCTGGCCTCCACGACCTCCAACACTCAACAGCCCTCAGGACTTCAATAATCAGATCAATTGAGGACCAAGATTCTCCCCCACTCCAGATCCGGTCAGCCATCAGATATGCTCCACCCGTACCATCGTCAAAAACAACAGAAAAATGTAAACCAACAACTGCAAATTCTGGAGATTGACAGAAAGACCCGCTGTCACCATCAAGGTTTGGATTGCAGAGGAGGATGAACCCATCCTTCTTGATTGGAGGTGCAACGCTGTCGCCAATCGAAGGAGGACATAGGTGAGAAGGTTCTCTCGCAAATGGCAGAAAAGAAGGCATAACTCTCAACTTTTTTTTTTTTTTTTTCTTTCTGTAAATGCTATAATAAAGTAGTTGAAATGTGGAAAAGGGGATTACACCCGCTATGACAAAACCTCAAAATTAAAACTAAACATTCTTACTTTAAAGAGGAGTCGACAAATTGAGGGAATCGACGACTTGAGGATGATTGGGCAACTGATTGGGTCAAATGAACCAAAAAAAAAAAAACAAAAAAACAAAACAAACAAAACGACAACAATAACTGGAATAGGTGGTTGCAATAACAAATTATTAGGTGAGCCATCCCAGGATCTCATAATCACATCAATGTAGGCTAACATTGAGACACACTGCCTTAAACTAATAGAGAACTAGGTCTATTCCAGCTGTCCAAATTCATAGACTTGCCAAAATTCATGACGACAACCTTGACTCAAAAGAGTCATGACTTATTTGAGATATGAGAACATATCCGAAAACTAAATAAAATAGACAAATTAATGAAAATAAAACAAGTGAAAGCGTAACGTAGTCTAGGTCAATTAGCCAAATGACGATATGAAAACTAGCTTGTCCGATGGTGCAGCCAAGTATGGAGCGCAAGAACCTATGGACGCTACAAGGGCGCGCAGTCTTTTACTCTGCCAATGAGCATTGTGGTAAAGCAATTTTCTTTAACAAAATATTGATAGATTTTCAAATGATCAATTATATTTAGACCTTCAAATTTAATATTTAAATATCTCAATTTTGTTTTTTAATAAAAAAGTTCTCTTTGTTAAACTCATATGAAATCACAAACAAAGACAAAAAATAAAGTCTTTTTTTTTCTATTCTTTTTTCAGACCTCCGTCTGTAAGACAAACCCAGTCTTCCTTCTCCATTTTGCTCTCTCCTTCGCCATTTATGGATGAAGGGAAACAACAGTGAAGTGTACCAATGTGGGGATAATTATCTTATTCAAAGCACCCACCTCAAGAGGGTTGAGCTACGGTCGACTATGTCGTCATTGTCTACTGATCTTATGCAATTGCCACCATTAGATTTCATCTCTGGCAGGTCTTAATTAATCCGTGTGTATAGTACTCTCTTAATTTTAATGCTTGTTTACGAATTATGCAGACACGGTCTCTCCTATTTAAATTTTGAACTCAAGGTTGTGATTGTTTTTTTTTTTTTTGAGAATAAGGTTATGGTTGTTTGATTTTGTTAAACGATATAAAAAATATCTATATTTTGGATCAAATCGAGGTGTCAGTTCATTACAGGTAGTGAGAGGCAAATATTACACAATAACCCGCCATGTGAAGGGCCTATCAGAAATGAGCAGTGTTCTAAAACTCGGCCATCCAGACAGCCTAGCCGCTAGGAGGCTAGTGACCGCCTCAATTAATGGCTAGGCATTAATGTTGGGCGGCCTGATATTGGGCGGGTGAGTAGGAGAAATTTTTCAGTGCTCCCGTCAAACCACGTCATCACTCTGACCTGATTTGACGCTCCAATAAAATTTTAACACCTGGATTTTTAATTGAAATCATAATTTCTTCTTTTTGTGAAAAGTCATTTTTGGGTCTTCTACCATTGCCTCTGTTATCTTCCTCTCAAAGCTGTTCGCTTTCTCACAGACTTGTTGGAGTATCACTCACTGATCCAGTCCATCATTCAAATCTTGCCGAAATAGAAAAAGGTCATGCAAGTCAGTAGACGAAAATCTCCAATTAACAACTGGAGGTCCATTTTTGATAACATCGCATTTAGATGCCTATACGAGATGATAGATCGTGTCCTTAAAGATGAAAAAACCAGCAGCGGATTATAACAAGATTGAAGAGAGCAATAGCATGAGAGTCGAAACAAGCAGCAAGAAGGCCTGAAAGCTCATTGAGAAGACTCTGAAAAGTTGCAGACTCTCCCAAAAGAAAACTTTCGCTTTTTGATATTTTGTATAGAGATCACAACCATGCTATAGCTATCTAGCTTTTAGCTATCAAATATATAAATCCCAAACTCGTGTATCAATTCTTGGTGTTCATTAATAATTTGACAAACCAAAATAAAATTTTAATTACAAAGACTCATCTCAAAGCTTCAAGAATCCCATTAATCAATGAAATATATGTGAGATTTTCAATTGTAATTGACCCAATCAATAGGATTATACAAGTTGCTGAAGTATTGTGGTTGTGGCCCTAAATACAAAACTGGGCTCAACTTCATACGATGATGAATTTCCAGAAGATGAAGAGGACGGAGATGAACATTTGCAGAAGTTTAAAAGGACCAAGAATAGTCTTTTCATGAGACAACTAAAATAATGATATAGAATTAATAAAACAGAAAGCCAGGTGTTAAAATTTCATTGGAAGGGCAAACCATGTCAGAGCATTGACGTGGTTCGACGGGAGCACTGAAAAATTTCTCGGCGAGTAGGCGGCCTAGGCGAGTGATCAGGCATTAGGCGGAATATGCTAGGCGGTTGGGTTTAGGGTGTGGTGGTCGGATTCCGGGTAGACCCAGGAGGTCAGATATGGATACACGTGCAGAGAGGAGGTCTAGGAGTGAAGATGCTGAGATGGGTTTGATGGGTAGATATGAGAGGAGGGTGGATGGCATAATAGCTTTGAAGAAGTTTGAGGGGTTTCAAAGATGGGAGCTTTCTTGTTTCAATAGCCAGAGCTTTTTGGGTCTGAAACAGAAAGAAATGTCAGAGAGATAGATAGGTTTGGGGTTGATTGAGAAGAAGAAGAACGAGAAGAGGAGAAAAGGAAGGTGGGTTTAGTATATCCACGCAGAGATACAAAGAAGAAGATAGAGATTGGGAATTTTATTTATATAAGGATAAAGATTGGATTTCAAAATGGGAATAACGTGCTCTACTTTATTTATTTATTTTGTTTGGACAGTAGCCATAAATAATGGGCTCTGCGCTAGGGATGGCAATAATCCACATCGGGTAGGGTACCCAACGGGTATTTGACCCTAATAGGGAGAAATTTGGGAGAAATCGGGTAACGGGGATGAGGATCCCCAGTATTTGAATTCTGAAATTGGGTACGG
>LYNE01001894.1:21531-44717 GCA_001662545.1 Rosa x damascena
CAGCTCTACCGCTGATGATGACCTCGTTAAATTGATGCAGTTGATAGATGATTGATGGCCTATGCAGGTGAGGAATTGCAGAGGGGCGCTGGCGGGTACTGACCGCTAGGCCTTGGTCAGCGGAGAGTTTGAGCCAGCGGTGCTTTGCTACTAGCGTCGATGATCGACCGACGAAAAAGAAAGCAGTGGCTTGATGGAGATTAGCGGGAGAAGCGCCGCTGATGGTGCTCTAGCGGTTGCGGAAGTTTGTCCAGCTGAACTCTGGCCAGCGGAGCTGCCACCTGGCGGTAGAGTTAGGCAATGATAGCTCGGCGGTGATATGCTACCCAATGGTGTTGCCTAGAGGAGGCAGCTCAGCGGTGGTGCTCTGAGTTCGACGGAGACCTAGAGCTCAGCGGAGATGGCAGTGCGGCGGAGCTTCGCAGCAGGCCTGGAGCTCAGCGGAGCTCAGCTAGAGGAGTTCGTTGGTGGAGCTCGAAGCTCAGGAGAGGCCTGATGCTCAAGGAGGTGCTGCTCAGCGGTGAACAGTCCAGCGGAGGTGGAAGGCAGGCGGAGAAAGCTCGTCCAGGAGGAAGAAGTCCGGCGGAGCTCGAAGCTCAGGAGAGGCCTGATGCTCAGGGAGGTGCTGCTCAGCGGTGAACTGTCCAGCGGAGGTGGAAGGCAGGCGGAGAAAGCTCGTCCAGCAGGAAGAAGTCCTGCGGAGCTCGAAGCTCAGGAGAGGCCTGATGCTCAGGGAGGTGCTGCTCAGCGGTGAACAGTCCAGCGGAGGTGGAAGGCCGGCGGAGAAAGCTCGTCCAGGAGGAAGAAGTCCGGCGGAGCTGGGGTGCAGCGGACTTGGAGCTCGGCGGAGCGGAGGGGCAGTCTGGTAGAGCAGAGGATGGAGCCCTCTGGGTGGCACGAAGCAACTGCAGAGTTGTACAGCGGAAGTGCTCCGCTGAGTGTTGACTAGCGGCGGTGGAGCTTCTTGGCCTCTGGACGTCCATCAGAGCTTGACTAGATGAGAGGCCCAGCGGAGGGTGCCCGGTGGTGCAGTCCAGCGGTGAACTTGCAGTAGTGCGGAGCCTTGGGAAAATCAGAGGGGCGGCACGCGGACTGGCCAGCGGAGCCTTGGCTAGCGGAACTGGCATGGCTGAAAATGAGCGTGGCTGGAGTGGAGGCAACGGTTCGGAATCTGATGCCAGCGGAGCCTGGGTCGGTGGCGGAGCTTGGAGGAGCTGCGATCGCTGGCTACAGTTGGGCGGAGGAGCGCTGCTGGCGGATGTTCGTAGCCGGCGGTGGTGCCCAGCGGACAAAGCTTTGATGTTGGTGCTGATGATCGATTGAAAGAAGATAGCAGGGTGCCCAAAGGAAACTTGTGGGTGCCAAGAGTAGTGAGCGGCAAATTTTTTTTTTTTTTTTGTTGTTGTTGCCAGCGTTGACTTTTCTTGTCCAGCGTTGACCATACCCTTCCAGCGTTGACCAAGCATTGGCCGGCCCAAATGGGTCAAAGTTCGTGGTAGGTGACGAAGCCTTTGTGTGTCGGCTTCCCACAGACGGCGCCAATGTTAATGCTCAAGTCCGGCGGTAGCCGATTCCTTGCTTAACGCGAGTCCGGTGGGCGGACCGCTACTCCTAGGATTAGGTGATTCCTGTTACTGCAACACGATAGACAAGGCGTCAGAGGGAGACCACGTTGGGCGGTCTTCACTTCTCCGATGCCTAAGTCAGTCACTGTATGCGCAGCATAACAATAAATGAGTAGTAATTGCGTAATTAATGAGGAGAGAGGAGAGGACCTTTTATAGGCGAGGAAGGGGTTGATCTTCTTCTTGTTTCCGATGTGGGACTGCTGTGCTTCGATTCCCAGCATCAGGGGCTTCTGATGCTATCTTGACGACGAGCGTGGCGGCGCGTCAGCGGTGATCTGGGGGCGGTCCGGGGCTCGAGCGGTAGCCCGCCTGGCCGTGACCTCGCAGGTCATCCCCTTGGTGAGATTCGGTACCTCCGGCGGTATGATGAGCGTGGCTCATTATACCTAATTATGCTCGTTCTAGCGTATGTAGGTACATTCATGTTTAATTATGTTCATGTCTTCATGATTTATGTCTGTGCCCCCACCGTTTATGCATGGACTTCTTGTGCCTTCCCCATCCGCTATGGACACATAAGCTAATTATCATGTGAAAGCACATGTCTAATGCCTTGCCAATTATGCCTGTGTTAATTGTGCATGTATGCCGCCACTTGATAACTAGTGTCATAAGTTGTTCTTGTCCTATATAGCATCTCAATTACTTGTGATGGTATGTATGATTCAATTTCATTAACAGAGCATGCCCACATATGACTTAACTGTGGAAATCAATGTTGTGAACTACTGCGCATGAACATGCTCATTAATATCCCTCCAGTTATGTATTAGCTGCCTTGTTATCAACTTATAGACACCTATGCATGTGCTATTGAGGTAGTTATCACACATAAGTACACATGCTCCAACTCAACCGCTAACATTACTTGCTTATTTGTACTTCTCCTACGTGATCTACAACAAATAAACATAAATCCTAGTGTTGGTTTTACACACTAATGTACTAATCACCTATCTTGTTTCAAGGAAATTCAATTATTTCTATCAAGCATTCAACCGCAACTACGAGTTGACGAACATTATCGGAGTACTTTATCCGCCACGAGCAATGGACCGTCATGCTCGGCCAACTCCGCTAGCCTCCAAATCGGCATAAGATAAGTAACCATATCTTATCTTTTCCGCTCTTGCGATTAGAGATAATGCCATGCCCATACCATGCTTTTACTACTTCTAAGCATGCTTATAGAATATCACACTTGATATATCTGTACATGCTTCCATAACTTTTAAGCATGCCTACAACATTTCGTAGATTTGGCAACACTTTCTAGACCTCACATGCTAGATATGCCATGCTTTGTATACCGATCTCAAACGATCTCTAAGCAAGTTTACAATAATACATAATGTTATTAGCAACTTTACTACAAGTACATGCTATACATACGTGCCATGCTTCTATTTAATTGCAACCCAATTAAATAAACATGGGACGCTCATACAAAATATTATTACTTGCTCTATGTGTTTGTCATTTTTTTTCATACAGATACAAACTTTACGAGTCTATGGTCTACGACCAACTGCCAAGCGATAAGGCAACGCCTCATAATGACAATGACCGCTATGCGGCATTGCAGTCAAGTTTCTCCTCCGAGAAATAGTAAAGGGACTAGTTAACACAGCCCGCGGCAGCCATTGATCCGGCAGTTAACCCCGATGCTTGGGTACCAAAGATTAGGTTCGCTACCTAACACCCACTGCTTCAACGCAGCTCCCCTCATCAAACAATTTTCCGACCATCCGGAGGTCTATAAGCCAGGAGTGGGGGACTCCTCGCAGGGCCTAGTAGGGGCCCACTCGAAAAGGCAAAAGCGTTCGCTCCGACCAATTCTTGATGGACGACGCACTCGCACTAATTATGCTTGATATACGGCACAAAGCTACGCTTTGGTATCAACCCGCAAGAACACCCTCCTTGACTGGGGACTTCGGGGACTTGTACATACAGCCCAGCATAATTAGCAACGGTCACGCTTATGCCTCAGGGCATCACCTTCGAGCTACCCGTTAAAGCCTCAGTGGCATCCACGAGCTCTCACTCTCTCATCGCAGCGGTACAGCCGAGCTGTCCTCCTCTCGCCTCAGCGGCATCCACGAGCTCTCACGCTCTCACCGTAGCGGCACCGCCTAGCTGTCATGCTCTCGGCTCAGCGGCATCCTCGAGCCCTCACCTCTCTCGCCGCAGCGGTACCGCCGAGCTGTCGAGCTCTCGGCTCAGCGGCATCCTCGAGCTCTCAAGCTCTCGCCGCAGCGGTACCGCCGAGCTGTCCTGCTCTCGGCTTAGCGGCATCCACGAGCTCTCACGCTCTCGCCTCAGCGGCACCATCGAGCTGTCATGCTCTGGCCTCAACGGCATCCTCGAGCTCTCACGCTCTCGCCTCAGCGGCACCGCCGAGCTGTCATGCTCTCGCCCCAGCGACATCCCCTAGCTTCCGCGCTCATGCCCAGCGGCACCGCAGAGCTTTTCCGCTCATGCCTTCGTGGCACCCCCGAGCTTCCCGCTCAAGCCTTCGCGACACCCCCGAGCTTCCGTTCATGCCTTCCCTGCACCACGAGCTTCCGCTCACGAGCTTACCGCTCATGCCTTCGCGACACCCTTGAGCTTCACTCTCAAGAGCTTCCGCTCACGCCTTCACGGCATCCCCGGGCTTCTCGCTCATGCCTTCCCGGCAACCCTTGAGCTTCCCGCTCATGCCTTCCCGGCAACCCTTGAGGTTCCGCTCATGCCTTCCCGGTAACCCTTGAGTTTCCCGCTCATGCGTTCCCGGCAACCCTTGAGTTTCCGCTCATGCCTTCCCGGCAACCCTGGTGCTTCCCGCTCATGCCTTCCCGGCAACCCACGAGCTTCCCACTCATGCCTTCCCAGGCAACCCACGAGCTTCCCGCTCATTCCTTCCCGGCAACCCCGAGTTTCCCGTTCACAAGCTTTCCGCTCATGCCTTCCCAGGCAACCCACGAGCTTCCCGCTCATTCCTTCCTGGCAACCCCGAGTTTCCCGCTCACAAGCTTTCCGCTCATGCCTTCCCGGCAGTCCTGGAGCTTTACACTAATGTCTACTCGACACACCACCCGTTAATGGAACATTGAATTCTTCTACCATTTGTCGCTTGCGACAAATCGAATTCTTTTCGCGTTCCATTAATATGAGCGACAACCAAACAAACACAAGCGTTCACGTATTCATCATTCATGAATTACAAACGCTTGCCTTCGCAGCGCTCATGCAACTTACATTTATCATATGCAATCCATATGCTCACACGACCATATGCATTCTCGAGTTTGTACGTCATAATCGATAGTACTCGGCGCCATTCGCTTGTGTACATCAACATGTATCACGCACCCCATACGTTCATATATGCCAACATGACTTAATATTGTTGTGGCCCTTGCGGGTAAGTCATGTTCGTCGTTATCTACTATTGGTTTTATAAAAGGCTTGACATCCAATTATCCATTATTTTGGTTATGGAGAGCAAATCTTCAATCTCTTAAATATCGTATCTCTTAGAACAATGATTTGCTCATCTTTTGTCCAGTATACCTTTGAGTTTGAGACATACAGAAGATCGCTTGGTTTGGCATTTTGACAAAAAGGGCTGTTACAATGTTAAAAGTGGGTATTTTGCCTGGAGGGAAGCTAGAGAAGCTTCGGCAACTACCTCTTCTTCTAGCAATGCGACTGGTTGGCAGATGGGTAGGTATTGGGCGGCAGTCTGGAAGATGCATGTGTGATATGCTCAAAGTAAGTGTATAATTGAACCCTATAAGATGTCATCGTTAGTATATGGTAAATAGGGATCGTTCTATTCCGGGGATTGAGGGTACACTTGTAATTGCAAAAATAAATAAAGAATTAAAATAAGTACAAAGTATTATTTACAAAAATAAAACAAAGAAAGAAATATATACAAGTAAACACAATTAGGGGGTTTTAGAATTATAAAATAAAAATAAAATAAAGAACATGTAAAAACATATATACAAGGGTGGAACGCAAGGAACAAAGATCAAAACCACATCCATATGAATGAAATCCAATCACAATTCATAACGTTGATTATCTATGTCTTGAGAAAGAAGTTGACCATGTGAAACGTTAATAAGCAAACGATTTCTCATTTTTTACTTTCCTTGAATATTTAATCTAAGTGAAAGCACCTAAATTAAATCTATTGAACATGCAATCATAGTCTAGAAAGCTAGCTAGTCAAGAACACATTCAATGCATGAAGAACAAAGAAAGGATGTCAACCAAAGTGCACAACCTAGTTATGAATAAGTTCACCTGTTTGCAATCCTCCTTAATTGATTTTGACTTTTGTCCAAAGCCTTTACTACTTAAATCTAGCTCCAATTACATGCATATATCCTAAGTTGGCCACCAAAGAACACATACATACAAAAGTTTTCTATAATCCAAAATCAATCAAGCAATCTCACATAAGCAACATATCAATCAACATAAAGAAATCGTAACTTTATTTCAAAACATATAAACGGGCTTTAAACTTTGCCCTTAACGTCATGTTAACTAGAATTCATAACTCTACGAATCAAACAAAGGAAAACAAAAGAAAGTATGAAATACACCGTGAAAGATGGATGACATGGCCTTGAGAGGAAGAACTTGAAGATCCTTGAAAACAAGCAATCTTCTAGGGACGACACAAGGGTGGATGGCGGATAAGATCTTGATGTATTGCATGACTTCTTCTCCTCCTTGGTTGAGACGCAGAGCTTCTGAAGACTAGAGAACAGAGAGAATTTTCTGATGTTTATTTACTGAGGGAGATAGGTGTTTTGTGTTGGTGTGATGGTCTGAATGAAGAGGTCTAGAGAGGAGGCTATATATAGGGGAAGGCAAGGCTTCATGAATTTAAGTTCCAATGAATTTTCTGGTTGCACCACACAGCTTTGACCAATCATGTAGCGCCACGTCAGCTCTGTTGTGTCATCCAACCAATCAGAAAGCTCCAAAATCAATCCCTAATATTTTGTTGCTGATTTTCCCATGATTTAATCTGATTTTATTCACAATTTTCGGCCAAATATCTAGGCATGAACCTAGACAATGTATCTGGATGCATTTTGGACCTTTTCTCCCTTAAATCTCTCCATGGCTTTATCCTTAATGTTCGCCCCTTGATTTTCTCTTGATTTTCACATTAAAATTGCATATTTTATTCTCTAATTTCAGCCAACATATCTTGAGGGAATTAAGGAACGAATCTGGACTTGTTTTGAGCTTTTTCTTGTTGCACAATCCTTTGAAACTCTCCCAAGATTTTCTCAACGTAATCTCCTTGATTTTCACATTATCTCCATCATTTCCCATGCCAAAATCAGATTTAATCTCCCATAATATCTCCCATGTCATTTTCAAGCCATGTGGTCTCCTAATGCCTTCAGGATTCCTGTGTTGACTGGGATTCCTAGTCGGACCAGAAAAACTCCATTTCTTCATTTCAGCTCATTTCTTCTCCATTTATTCCGATGTACCTAGAAAATAAAAATTAAATTAAAATTTATTTATTTAAGGAAATAACTAAGTAAAATATGAAGAAATAATTATTAAAACGTCGCATAAAAATGCTCCTATCAATGTACCAGCTAAAGTCAAGGTTTTTGTCTGAAAGTTGTGACATTTTGCCAACTCGTACTGCTCTACTTTGTCGCAAGGTATGTATAGTAGACTATAATTGTCTCTTTTGTAACTTAAAGGCAGAAACTAGTCTACATCTTTTCAAAGAATGTAATGCCCTTAAATCTTTTTGGTTGGAGGGCCCACTGAAGCTAGCTCCCAATAATCATCCTGCTCTAAATTTATGTGAATGGATGTGGTCTATGATTAATACGTTGTCTACTGAGGAGCAAAGCTTGTTTTGCACTTCTTTATGGGCCGTCTGGGCTGAAAGAAATAAGGTGTTGTGGCAAGGGTCTGTGCTTAATACAGTTTACTAGGCTTAGTGGGTTGGGCACGATTTGGGAGATTTCCAAAAATATCACTACAAGCCTAGTGTGAAGCAGAAGCGTCTGAAGACAAAATGGGAATGCCCTCCAAGTGGGAGACTCAAAATTAATGTTGATGGGGTGTTTCGGAATGCAAATAATTGTGGAGGTATTGGGGTAGTCGTTAGAAATTATGCAGGTGTGGGAGTCGCAGCTTTAGCTAGACCTCTTTTACATGCTCACTCCACTTTACATATAGAGGTTGAAGCGTGTAGAGCGGGTCTTTTACTTGGTATCCACCAAGGTTTGACGGATGTTGATATTGAAAGTGACTCTATCCTATTGATTACTGCCCTGAGTAGGGATGAGGAGGATTTATCCGAGGTGGGTCGCGTCTTGGAAGACTGTAAAGCTTACATGTCGGCTTTTCAGTCTATCCAGGTTCGACACATATATAGAGAAGCAAATGGTGCAGCAGATCGCTTAGCACACCTTGCTAGTGTTGGTTTACTTGATCAAGTATGGTTAGCTGAGACTCCTGCTATTATTCAGGATGTACTCTATGAGGATTATTGTAATTATTCTGATGTAGCACGGGGTTCAGGTTTTATGTCCCCCCGTTGTAAAATTTTACTGTTAATATAATAAATGGAACAAGGCGTGGGGTCAGGCCTCCCAGCTAGGCTGGGTTCCAAATCCCTTTAAATTTTTTTTTTTTTTCACTCTAAAAATGTCTATGTACATCGGAAGTAAAAATATAAGTACCTAGCCATTTCCCCAATGAACATTTACTATGCTAGAAGTCCCATCTATATATAATTAATACGCACCTCAGAGTCAGACGTTTCAAGAACTCCAGCTACAGCTGAAGCAAAGTTAGATCCATCGATGAAATCATGTTGACCGGGTTGAAGGTATGGTGAAAGATAGGCAGCTTTGCAAACTTAGCTGCAACGTACAAAAGAAGCATATTTGAGTATTGTGCGTCATTGTATTCAGCTGCATATCCTAATATGTACATTTATTTAGGGCATATGGTCCCTTCGTAATGGAGTGAAATATGGCAGCTTCCAAGTTTGTGTCAATTGGCTTTTATATTTTTTAATAAATTCTAGATTTAGCCTTTGATATATGTGTCTGGGTTTTTCTTTTTGTTTAATAGTTTTTGTTCGATAAGTTCATTTTTCATTTGCAAATTGCAGTTATAAATAAATAAAATTGCAGTCTGCTGTTAAAGGTTGGAAGCAGTTACTCCATTTTGCTATTATTTGTGTTCTATTTTCCCATTGTATTCTTCATATATGAAATTACATATTGTTAAAACTTAATTAAGCAAAGGGCAAATACTGAATTTCTGAACATTTAACCACAATGTCTATTTGCTTAATTAATACTAATAGGAGGAGATTGATCTTGTGAGCTAGTTTAACCCTACCTTAACATTCCATGCACCCTCCATCACCATTTGAATTCAACCCACGATTCTAATTTAAACTGTACCAAAATGATCTATTTTAATTAATTGGATGACTAAATGTTTATAACATTGTTGGATGACTAAATATATAATCTCAAATTAAAGGCTTATGTACTTACCAATGAAATCAGGGACAATACGTCCATTGGAAAATCTTCCGGTGGGATGGTGGAAGAAGGTCATTCCATACGGCCAGGCTATTGCTTCATCATCCTCTACAGTAACATTAGGAAGGTACTGATAGTTGCCGGGCTCAAATGGTGAGTCCCCAAACACAAACAACGCCACCTTATTATGATTGTGTTCTATACTACTACTATTGGAGTGCTGATCACCACGATGATCATGATGACCATATAGAAGGAAGCTGATTGGGTTGAATAGGCTGGCCAACAAATAAACAACGTAGCTCAGACTTGCCATTGGTGTTGGTGTAAACATAATTATGCCTAGCTATCTACTTATAGATGGGGGTGTACTGGTCTGCAGATACAATGCTCAGCTGAACTTCAACGCAACTAATTATCTTAGGGCTGGGTTCGGTATGGTACCACCTACCTTATTGGTACACAAAATGAAGTACCATTATCGGCCACAAAAGTCGGTATACCAACTTCTCGGTATCGGTTGGTTGGGCCTCCAACCGAGTTTAAGATTGGGCCAGCTTTCAGCTACGGCTCAAATGAAAATTTTTAATCCCAAACCTGTCAGCAACTGAAAAACTGAAAGCAAATGAAAAACAATCAAATAACTTATATGAATTTAAAGGCCCAGACCATAAGCAAATGTAAAACAATCAAATAACTTATAACTCTCAGTCTCTCGCATCAACTTCAATTCATCACTTACAGTTCATCTCATCATCAGTTCATCACTTCATAATTCATAATTTCATATCATCACTTACAATTCATCTCATCATCACTTCATATCATCACTTACAGTTCACACAAATGAATGAATGATACAATAACAAAGCAGACAATAGTTAAAAATAAAGTATTCAAAGACTCAAATTTCATCTCATCGTCACTTTATATTTGCTTGTTGTGCTCCCTGCCTCACTCAAAGACTCAAAGTTTCTACAAATCCATTGTAGTTGAAAAGAATAAGAATGCTGACAGTTCTGCAAATTCAATCAATGAAGAAGAATTTAGGCAGTTTTTGCAATTTCTAACGTTGAACAAGAAAGCTCACGATGTTGGCTGTTGCCTGCCAGGCATCAGCTTGTGTAGAGCTGAGATTGGTCAATGTTGACTCCATTCCTTGATTAAAAGCATTTTCTGCAAAATAACAAAAGACAAGGTAAAAAACAATATCATGATTCATAAAATAAGAAACAAACAATATGAGTAGCTTACCCCTCTCAAGTTCCTCCAAAGTGTGATACATTTCAAGGTCATCTTCAGTGGGATCTTTGTAGAAGCTTGGGGGGTCAGATTTTAACCAATCCGAACTGCAAACAAGGGCTTCCACCATTTTTGGTGTCAATGAAGCTCTAAGAGGATCCACCACTCTTGATCCCAAACTAAATGCATTCTCCGAAGGCACCGTTGAGCAAGGAACAGTAAAAACATCCTTTGCTAACTTTGATAGGATTGGATAGGTTAACTCATTAGCCTTCCACCACTTATGAATTTCAAAATTCTTTGCAAGGAGGCTAACATACCTATCTGATAAATACTGATCAACCTCATTTCGTTTGCATTGTGACTGCTCTACCATCCTCTCCCTTGCTATTTGCTTGCTGACTTCATCAAGATTCTCCAAGTCATCCCCTTCGAATCCTAAATCTTCTCCCATGTACGGTTCAGCTTGGGTGTTGCCTTCATTGGCTTTGTATTCATCATACATCTTCAGCAAAATTTTCTTTAAGTCCCCTTGTATTGAATGAATTGTCTTGTAGCTTGCATTGACTTTTTGCATTGCTACTTTAGCCCACTGTAGCTTGTATCTTGGGTCAAGAACATTAGCTATCATGATTATCTTGTTCACCGATTCGAAGCTTCCTCAATATTTGTTGAACTTGGTCTTCATTGAAGTGGCAACCCTCTTCAAAATAGGGTCTTCTGCAATGATAGCCTTGTCAATCTCAGTTTGCAATGTAACCATTTCAACAAATAATATATTTGCAGTGATCTTCTTCCAAGCGCTAAGCTTCACAGTAGCTTCATAAAACTTCTTCAAAAACAAACAAATTGCTTCTGCATTCCTCCAATCCTCACTAGATGGTGGTCCAACCCTGCGTTTGCCATTTCTGTCTGTTTCGTCAAAATAAACTTTAAAATTGCTGTCTTCTTCACCCATTCTACCGAACACAGCTTCATACTTAAGTGCAGCTTCAAGCATGAGGTATGTGCTATTCCATCTTGTGATTACATCAAATGGAACATTGGCATTTGCCTTGCACTGTTCCAAAATAGCAAACTCCCTGAACTTGTCAAGATGACTTGATGAACTCCTAACATACTTGGCACAGTTCCATATAGCAGCAATCCCATCTTGTAACTCCTTCAGACCATCCTTAACTATCAAATTTATAATATGGCATGCACATCTTAAATGTAAAAACTCTCCCTCAAACATCAAAGTCTTGTAACTGGTCAACCTTCTCTTCATGTATGCCACAGCTAAGTCATTAGCACTAGCATTGTCTACTGTGATTGTAAACACTTTGGTGATCTCCCATTGCCTCAAATACTGCTCTACTACCCTTCCAATCTCCTCTCCTTTGTGACTAGTAATTGTACAAAAGTTGATTATCCTTTTGTGCAATTTCCAGTCATTATCCATGAAGTGGGCTGTTAGTACCAGGTAGTTTATATTCTGGATCGATGTCCAGGTGTCGGTGGTAATTGAGATCCGAGTTTCATTTGCCTTCAATTGACTCAACAGAACAGCCTTCTCAAAATTGTACTTATCTAGCATACCCTTGGCAGCCTGCTTTCTGTCCATTCCAGGCCATTGAGGTTCTAACTCTTTGCAGAAAGCTTTGAATCCCTCCTTCTCCACGTGCCTAAAAGGGAGCTCATCCTTAATAATCATATCGATGCACCTATCATCACACCTCTTCCAGCTATACTTATGGTATGAGGCTCCTCCACTCACATTATCTCTATTCAACTTAGCTTAAATGGGATCAGGTTCTGCATGTAATGGATGAGTAGCACTTCCTAGTATGTGCCCACATCGAGCTTGTCCCATTCTTTTTTAGTATCACGTAACAGTCTCTCATTGCAAGAATTGCAAGTACACCAACAAGGATCTATTTGGTCTAAGTTCGGGTGTTTACATCTAGTAAAATGTGCCCAAAAAGGGCTTTTGTTTGCAGGCTCTTTTCTTTTCTGCCCAGCAGTAGCTGCTCCATGGGATTGTGAGTTGGTAGGATCAGATTCAGCAGCTGAACCTGAAGTTTTTCCTAAAGGTGGGAGTGTTTGTCCTAAAGGTGGAGGTTGTCCTAAAGGGGAATGATCCAAAGCTGCAGTACCCGTCACATGTATGCCAGAACTAATTGAAGGGCTTGAGCTACAAGTCTGACTCAAATTACCACTTTGAGTACCCATAGCTGTAGAAAAAAGAAACAAGTGGAACATACAAACATTATAATAGCTGCAGAAAAAAGAAACAAACATAGCATACGAACATCAAACATTATGATATTATGATACGCCCAAAATAGACGCTCAACTTAACCCTGCAAGATGTAGTCATTAGCAATATAGAGTAAGTAGGGATCGTTCAAGCCGGGGATTGAGGGTAACTTTATAATTCACACAAAAGAAAAACAAACTAAGTTAAACTAACTAAAGCACAAAACAAATAAACAAAATCTGAAACTAAACAAAAACCAAAACGTCAAACACTAGAAAAGAGAGAAAAAGATGGCAGGAAACAGAAGGGGATAGAAAGGTGTGTTGCAATCCTAAGTTGAAACAGATTTGGGGTTTTTGGTTTTTAACGAAAATAAAAGATAATATAAAAGAAAAACGATTTTTATTTTAGGTTTTGAGAAAACAAGATGGAGAACATGTTAGAGACTCGGAAATCCACCACCAATTACTTTCAAACAATATTAAGTTAACCTAGATTCAATTACTGAGGTGTGAATAGAAACCAACCAAGAAACAAGTCGAAGCAGATCATGTCCCTTATTAATGTTTTCCTAATTACTTAGTCTACGTGAATGCACAATAGCTAAGCCTATCAAACATGCAATCAAGGTATAGAACGCTAACCTATCAACAACACATATAGTGTCAACACATTTGAAGCATTAAGATCTCATGGAAACGATTGATTATAGAGTTGCAGTCTAGTGTGGAACGCCTACCTAGCATGTTCTTCTAGTTGTTTAAAACATCAACTTTTGTTCAAAGCCTTGCATACTTGTGGATTAGAAAACAAGACGATTAGGTGAATTATTTTCTAAACCTAGCTCCAATTACATGCATATATCCTAAGTGTCGACCCAAAGAACATAAACACATAAAAGTTTTCAATCAAGCAGAAATAAACAACCAATTCACACCAAAGATCAAGAAACTAAATTTAAACAAACATATGTTCTACATAATTGGGGCTTCAAACCTTGCCCCTAACAAAAAGATAGTTAGTTACACATTGTTTTTAAAACCAAAATAAAACAAATAGAGAAGAAGAAAAAGATGATGGCGGATGAATGAGAAAGAGAGATAGAAGAGAAGGTGAAAGGCGTGGTCGTCTTCAACGTGTGCAGAAGCTCAATATATATAGGAGAAGTTCAGCCCTAGTTTCCTTCTTCAACAATGCTTTTAAAACCTTCCCTTGTTGCTTGAGGATTCCTTTAATTGGTGCACAATTAAATGATTTCCAAGCCTTAGTAATCTTGTAGAATTATTCTAGGACTCTCCTTAATATTTGCAGCAGCAATAACCTTCCAAAAATGCCCTGGAAATCCGTCCAAAGAAGAATATCAGCCAAAATGCCCTGTTTTGACTAGGATTCAATTTCTGTCTCTGAAGCTTCCTTCTTGGACAAGGAACAACTTTGTCTTGACAAGTTTCTGGATGGTTCTTGATTCCTACGTGTTCTATGACATCGCATTTTCTATATTGATCAACAACCTTATGGAAAAACTCCAATAAAATCTCTGGAAAAGATCTCCCAAAAAGCTTCGTGAAAAACTGACAGATTCTGCCTTATCGGGAAGCCTATTTTTTTCTTGGTTTCCTACTGCCTCGTTGATGCTTCTAACCAGTTCTTTAGCTGTAGTTGAAGTATAACATCATTTATTCAAGGATCGCTGACCCTTTCTTCAAAGGTGCATCTGGAAGGGTGCAAGAATTGCTCCTCAAAACCGTTCCCAGAAAGCTGATTCTGAAACTGCAGTTTTCTGCTTTTTAGCAACTGTATTGCACAATGAATTCCGTGGATTTCCCTTGATATTTCTGGCCAAATGGTTAATCAAACTTGGTCCTTTGCATATGTACTTCATGATCCATGGCTTCGTTGCTCCCTTTCAGCTCCTATTTCTCTTGAATCACTCCACGAACTACCTAAAAAGAAAACAGAGTTAAAACTGACTTTTTAAAGGAAATAGCTAAGAGAAGTGTAAGGGATTTCACACTATATTCGTCGCATTTATGTCATATTAATACAAACACACACACACACACACACACACACACACACATATATATATATATAACATTTTCATCATCTAACTTTACAAATATATATCACTTTGAAACTGACCTGTTGGTCCAAACCAACCAACTGCAGTGCTCCTACGTTGCTCCAGTTCTAAGCCTTGATTGTAAGATTTCTTGAATTGTTGAGATTGGAACACCTGAAAATTATAATGAGAGCATGTTAGACCAAATAAGAAAAGCAACATATAAAGTAGGGAAACTCGGATCAGAATGAAATTGTAAATGCTGTGGTGCATGTAAAATTGTAAATGAGTCTTGGGTTGCCATTTTCTACTTCATCTGTATTCCATTTAAAAATTAAAATGCTTTGCAACTCTTACTGTCTTACTCAGATAAAAGCTCTTACAAAGAGAACAACACATAGTCATGAAAATTCAAATAGAGAATTATGCATATATCGAATTATACCTTCAATTGAATAGAGTCTTGCTTACAATTCAGAGTTCCACCATCGAGAGCCACAAACTTAGTCCTTCAATTGATTTGACTTTGCCTTCTTCTCCCTAAAACTGTCAAACATCAAACTTAGTCCTCGGTGCTCCTGCTCCTCCAAGCACAAAAGAAAAACCATTAAAAGTTTAAAACCCATAACAAATTGGTAAATCTCAAGATAATATATAACATATCCAAGATCGAATTGCTAAAATTGGGTAGATCGAAGTCTCGAACCTCAACTCAACAATCCAAAGTTTCTAATCCAAAACAATTGAAGCTCTGAGCTCGTACTCACCAGCAGTACTGCAGCAATTGTTCGACTAATGTGAATCGAATCGATTTGACGTGAAATGAAATCGAATGGGTTGAACGATTCAATTCTTTGAAGAGTTAGAGAGGCTCAGAACCTCGCTCGAGTTCGAGAGAGAGAGAGACTGAGGGAGTGGTCGAGAGAGGGACTGAGGGATTAGGGTTTGGACCAAGAGTTTGAGAGGCTCAGGTCAGGTCTCGCTCGGGTTCGAGTGAGAGAGACGAGGTGAGTCGTCGAGAGACTGAGAGAGGGACTGAGGGATTAGGGATTAGGGTTTGAGAAGTTTTAATCTAACGGTTGTTAGTTAATATGGAATAAAACTGAAGAAAATCAACGGCTATGATTGATTGTATAAGAAATATTTAAAATAATTAATATTATATTAGATATGTGGTACGGTATGGTATACCGTATTTCGTTAAGATTTAATACTGATACCGTACCAATTACACCCTCTCGGTTCGGTAATATCGTACCACAAGTTCGGTAATCGATATTGATGGTAACCGACACCCTTGGTTCGGGACGGACTCGGTTGGCCGGTTTGGATCGGTTGAATTTGCCAGCCCTAATTATTTTATGATTTTTTTCTATCTTGCTTTATACTATACATTAAATCGGGTCTTTTGACTCAAAGCACCAAAATCAACAAAAATTGTCTCACTTACCTCAGTAACAAATTTTTATTCCCACTAACCCAATTTGAAGCGAAATGACAATTTTAGCCTTAACCTAATTAATAAATTACATTTTATGCCACTCTCATCTCTCTCTCTCTCTCTCCACTATGCCAAAAAGGCCTTCAGATTGTTCTGTCGTCTGAACGAACTAAAATATGTCGTCTAGTACGGTGTCGTGTCTTGGGGGTATCAGACGACAGAACACTTTTGTCATTTGATTTTTCAGACGACAAAAACAAATAAAAGTCTTGTATTGTCTGATGAGTTTTGCATTTCGGGACCAATGGGATATATATCTTTAAAAGCGGTAACACAACAGTTTTGTGTTGTCTGAGTAAAAAAATAACCACAGCCTTTTGTAAATTCTATTGTGTGAAGAATATTTGCAAGACACATATCTATGGTCGTAAACTATTTCAAACTACAATTAAGTGTCGGTCTAGGGTACATTCATATGACATTTTAGTGTTGTGTGAAAAGTTTTGAAACTGTACGTATGTGATGTTGGTAAATGGTTAAGACAATAGATATCATATTCTTTCTAAGGTTATTATCACAAATGGTACCTGAACTATACCTCAATCTTATCGATGGTACCTAAACTTCAATTTTGATCACAACCAGTACCCGAACTTTTCGATTTTATTTTAAATGGTACCTAGAGCTACCTCCGGTCACTATTCTGACTAAAAACGACATGGGAGGCGATCATAGTGATGATTTTTGATGATTTCGAGGGTTGCGATCATATATAGTGATGATTTTTGGTAATAGACTTGCCTTGAACTTGTTTTTTTTGTTTTTTGTTTTCTTATATTTGGCTTTTTTGGCCGGAATAGTGACCGAAGGTGACCTTAGGTACCATTTAAAATGAAATCGAAAAGTTTAGTTACTGGTTATGATCAAAATTGAAGTTCAGGTACCATCGATAAAATAGATGATAAGTTCAGGTACCATTTGTGATAATAACCCTTCTTTCTATTATGTCAGTTTCATTACAACAACAATTTACTGTCGTTTGAGATTATTAACACGACAAATATTTGTCTTCTGAATATAAAAAGGACCACAAATATTAGGTCTTTTATATTGTCTATGATCAAGTCCAACAACACTTATTTGTTGTTATACGCTTTAGTCAACACTTTCATCTAATTTATGTTGTCGTTTTTCCATTTAGACTATAATTTTCTATTGTCCCAATGCCAAAAAAAATAAACTTCTAATTGGTTTTTGTGAAGCTGTAACCACACATTTTGTTGTGCCTTTGTTGTAGCTTGCAATTTGAGATAACACATATTAGTAGTCCCCTGTTGCAATTGGTATGCATGCATTTGGAAATTAAAATTGCCCATTCATGAAACCATAAAATCCACATCCAAAATCATTCATTGTAATTTTCATTAATCCATCATTGTCTCATGTACACAAACCTAATCATGAGTATCAGTCCAAAATGGCCCATATCTACTAATCTGGGCAGCCAGCAAAATATATGCATGCAGTACTGCAAGCTAATAAACTAGTAGCACTACACAATCTGGGCAACCAAGTAAACAACATAGCAAAATAGCTAGCAATACTGCAAGTTTGACCCTAAGGTTTTATTGATATTGAACTTGGGTAAATGGAAAAACTTTGACCCTGAACTGAAGCAAAACAGTAGCAGCGTGACACTACTATGAGGGTACCTTATTTAGCACATGGGTAGAGTTTGGAGCGTGACAAGTACCATGGTTATAGTTTCCACAGCTTCCAGGTAGAGTACCGAAGCTTGAAAATTTAATAGTAGAAATAGACTGCCCGTTTGTACACTCTAGGCTAAGTTTAGCCTTCTTTTGCTATTTCAGTTTGCCTCGGTTCTTGGTCTGCCATTTCTCAACACGTGGGTGACTTTCAGAATATCAATCTTTGTAACATCGCCAGCAACCTAGAATGACTTCACAACACGCTGAGTGATTAGAAGAGCATTTTCACATATGATATTCACTATGAAAACATGAAGTTATTGGTGCAAAGGTTTCTGTAACTTAACTACTTAAGGACATTAATTTTGTACCTGAAATATATCATCACCAAGATAAGCCTGCAACATTTGTATAACAGCAGATCCCTTTTTATAGCTGATAGCATCGAATATTTCAAAAACTGAACGTGCGTGGTGTACCGCTACCTGACATTATGCATAACAGTATATTAATAGATGACAGATCAAAATTATCTATTTACAGGATCTGAAATGTATAGGAGTGATAAGCAGTGTTATAATTCAAGTGAAATTATATATTTTTTCCTTGCAGCATATGAACAGACAGACAATCTATCTTTTATGAATTCCAGAGCATTTTTTGCAAATATTAACATTAGTATTTGATTGTTACATGAATTGGATGTGAATATTCCAGCGCATCCATAATTAGTCCACCAGTAGTTTGTTGAAGAAATTGAGACCAAACTTTCCACTCAGGAAACAAAATATCAATGGCCAAATAACTTATCTGGCAAAACATGATCAAGCAGGCATAAATAAAATCAGAGAACTATATCCAGGGAAAAAAATATATTCAAAAAGTAGAGAGCTGAAAGTCTCAGAAGTACCCATGTTGCAAAACCCTCGTTAAGCCATAAATCAATCCACTATTCCATTGTTACCAGATTGCCAAACCACTGATGTGGTACTTCATGTGATACAACAATTGCCATCTGAAAACACAAGAAAAGAGTTACAAAGCATACTACAAAAGAGAAAACGCTACTTAACAGCACAATGGAATGTTGTGATTCATTGAGAGGTGAGACAGCAAAAGAGAAACAAAGCTCAAAACAGAGTCAGATATTAAACTTACTTTTTGTTTTCTTGCTGTTGGTTGCTTTCTTGCTGCTGTGGAATGCAAAGGATCAAAAAGCAGTTCATTTTCACAGTATGTGATCAAACCATAATTCTCCATGGCCCCACCAGAAAATTCAGGAACCGCAACCATATCAAGTTTGGGGAGTGAGTAAGGCGTTGAGAAGTATCTATGACAAAACAAGGTTAGAAAGAGTTTAACACCGCAATGAACAGTGAAAGAAATCTTATCAGTTTGTATGACTACTGAATTGAACAGCAATATTTAAGAGTGAAGGAAATTACTTGGAGAAAAGAGATCAAGGGTCTTAACAGCAACATTTAAAGCAAATTCCCCTTTTATCACTCTTCCCAACAGGGCAATATGCACGAACCTTTACCCCTGTAAACGAACTTTCAACACTACATAAAGAAATCAGTTTAACAATTGAACAAATTTTCCTTTGCTATATGCATACCATCAGATGTTGTATCTTCAATATGATTAAATAGGCCAACAACAACAGCCACCAAATAAGTTGACATGATTGGAGATTCCTCAAAATACAGTCTTAACATCTCCATCAAACTTTTCATTAATAATAGGCATATTGGATAACGCTGTCAGCTCTGATGGTACATTTAATACTATCTTGAAGCTAGCCTGTTAAGAAATCAGTTGAAGCAGAAGAATAACCAAATTTAGACGAATTGCCAAAATGCTTTATATTTATATGACTGTTTGATAATATGTGGTGGAAAAATATATAATTTATTCAGGGATTTTTTATCAGATGAAAATGGAGTTTCAACTTTCAGCAATTATGGGAACTTCTCAAACCTAAGTACCTTAAGAGTAGGTTCATCCCAACATGGAAAGCACCTCCTCGCATCCACAGCTTCGAATTGAGTAACAACCATATTCTTTTTCTCTTCCCCATCCTTATAAGCACTGTGAAAATCGTTGAATGCTTTCATTAGAAATCTAGTTTGTTAGCAAAGATGCGACAGGGAGAGAGAATTAGATAATAGCATTCCCACTTGTCTAGGACTTTTAGCACATCAAAATTTTCCAACTCCACAGGGCATAACTTGTTTAAGTTTGGCCAAGTTAGAGTGTTTACTCTAATATCTAGTATCTGTATTTATCTACATTCTTATATTTTATCTCATTTTTCCTTGGCAACCAAACAGACAAGAAGGTGGTAACAATGAAGACTCCATGTAACTAACTAGATAGCCTGACATACATTTCTTCTTTTCTAAACGCCTACTAATTACTTCATACATTTAAGAAATATATCATTTCAGTGCTGCAACTGATAGTTTATCTGGAAAATCAAAAAAAAATTTCTTACCATTTATATAACCCCGTGTAAGAAGGGATAAGAGTGATTTACCTTCGTGTTGAGTAAACCAAGGAAATCATCAGGCACTCCTTCGAATCTCCGGTAGATTGGAGCAACAATATTGATCATAGCAACCTCCACAGTCCACACAATCGATCTCAGATGCCCCAAGTTCTTCTTCGCGTACTCGTACAGATTCAACACAAACATCATTATGTAAATCACTGCCATCCTCAAAACCTTCAGGTGCTTCAACTCCTTCAGCAACAAAATTCAACCAAAGGAAGAGAATCAAAACACACCGTTTGGGATATAGAACAATGAAACTATCAATTTCTGGCTACACAGTTTTTCAGAGACAATAAATCAAATAGTTCATCATCAATTTTGGAAAAGGCTCCATTACTAGACTCACCTTAGCTCTACTTGTCCCAGCATTCATAGGCTCCATTCCCCAGCGATCTAGTGCAAAAGAAATTCAGAAAAAAGACCAAATTTGACACAACTTAAAGTGTAACATTTAGGCAGGAACAATTTGGCTATGAGGATTTACAAAAAATTCATTTGTGCAACAATGAAGTTAAATTTTTCAGAACGAAAGCTGACATATTTAGGTACGACATACTTAAATTTCAAACTAATTGGAGTTCAAGAAATAAGGGAATTGATGGACACAAATAGACTGAACTGTAAGGTTTCAGAAAAATATAGCAGCAGCAAAATCAAAATAGAAAATCCACCAAAAATACATTTTACAACCAATTGACAAGAAATCAATTTTGAAAAAACTATTGGAATGTCTTATTCAATATATACAAAGACCATAGGTTAAATGATTCAAATAGAAGTTCAAATCTCAGTAGAAAATTAGAGGGTACACTAAAAATTCTGGAACTTTGCCAAAGCAGACCAGACTCAAAAGAAAAATCACTGAAGATTCATTATACATTGAAATAAGGTAAAGCTTTCCAGATCATTTTTTAACTAGCAGAACAGAAATATATCAAAATTTCATGACATTTGGAGATCAGTAAGTAGGGCAACACAAAGCTCAAAGTTAACATATCAGCAGCTTTCTCAGAAAATTCAGCAATGCTGTTTTAACCACAATATGAAGTTTTGATTTTAAAGTTGGTTTGTTTTTAGAGTAAACAAGAGAGACACAACGAAAAGAACTAGCTTACAAGCCAAAAGAATAGTTACTACATTGAAGAGTAGACAAGGGAATACAAAGAGGATGCATGAAGCATTAATACCCCATTTGGCTTTTCATATCCCATGTAGTAACTAAACTAAACCATATACAATCTGGTTAGATGTTTGGGGTGTGACTCTCTGCTTGTCAAATTGCACTTAAAAATCATAGAGGAAAACGTTCCAACACAATCACACCAATTACATACCAAATCATAATCAAAGCTATAGAGAAAAGTTTGCTTTCCCTACCTCAAGCCTTAGCTTTCAGCAGGTAATATAGCCAATCAATTGCTACAACAAATAAAATACCAAATTGCTAACACCCACTTTGTAATTGACAAATCCAGCTACCTATACCAAATTTACAACAAATCACACCCAAACTCTTGGAAAGACTGAAACAGAACGAACTTACTTGAAAAGATAGGAAATTTGAACTTACTGGAGATAGCTGCATACAAAGAAGGATTTCAGTGTTCTCCACCAACCACTTGGCTCCATCCTTCATAAATCCCACATAGCTGATGTCAAACTCCTTTTTGAACATAGGCTGTCTAAAATTGCAAAAGCTTGTTAATATAAACTTTCTTGCATCGAACTATATGTAAATATTCAGCAAAAATTTACATGCTTATATATCAACTGATCTAGTAGAAGAACAGCAATGCAATTATTGATAAAACCATGATTTTTTCAATACAAATCAGTTTTAATTGAAAGAAGAAAAAATTCTTGTCAAACAACATGGAAATCAAAACGTTCAAAACCCTAACACATAAATCCATTTCAACGAAGGAAAATCATAGCACTAAACCGAAGACAAACCACCAAGACAAAACCCCAATACAGCTATATCCATTTCAATCACCCCATCCCCAAATAGAAGAAAAACCTAATCGAAAGCAAACCCTAAAATTGAAATTTTGGATAATAAGCAAACCCAAAATTTGCAGATAAAACCCTAAAATCGATCGAAGATTGAACCTAGTAGAAACCCTAAACTAAAAAACGATTGAAACCTTAAATTGCTTACCAGTAATTTGAATCGGAAACAACTTTTCTGGTTGCTGGAGAGCTCCATTAATCCAGATGCGAAAGATGAAGTAGAGACTAAGAAGAAGAATCGAGAGATTGAGAAGATGAAGGAGAGAGAGAGAATCAAGATTTGAGAGAGTTGAGAGAGCTGATGAGAAGGAGAGAGGCCAGTGTCTGAGTTTTTCAATTTTGCAAGTTCTAGGTCGAGCTGGGAGAGCAGAGTGAGGAGACAAAATGACTTAAAATAACTCAGAAAATTTTAAAACAAGCTTCACACTCAAACGACATTTAAATATTGTCTGAATGTCACAATATTTTCTAGTCAACTAAAGCTTGGCTATTTGAGAGGGAAAATTACTTGATCAAATTTTGGATATCCCTCCAAATTTGAGATGGGAAATTATCATGTTCTACAACAACAAAAATGTGTTGTCTGAATGCTAACCATTTTTTCAAATTGAACGAGTATGGTTTTAGTCTATATTTAGACAACATAAAAAAAATTTGTGTCGTCTGAAAAAAATTGTTTTATGTCGTCTGAAGGCCTTTTTGGCACAGTGCTCTCTCTCTCTCTCTCTCTCTCTCTCTCTCTCTC
>LYNE01001894.1:49337-61244 GCA_001662545.1 Rosa x damascena
TAAACACAAATGATATATCTCCTTAGTTTAAGAGTTAAACAAATAGAGAACAAAGCATGATTGAGTTTAGAGAAGGATTTTACATGCAATACTGAACTCTCCAAACAAAGCAACTGAAATTGGTGAAGAAGGTCATACCCTCTGTGAAGAAACTAGATTTCCAAGCCTATTGGGAACAACTGAAACCAGATTTCCAGGCCTTTTGGGAGCAATTTTATTATTATCTCTAAGAATCACTACAATTAACAATTAAGTACATGTCTAGTAATAGAGTAAATATCACCAATGACTTCCTTAATGATTATCATACTTACTATCATTTTCTTTAGAAACAACATCCTACCATTCTGCCTAGCTGTAACCTATATCTTGCAAGCAAACAAACAAAGAAGTTTTAATTTTATAAGATTTTCTTTTGCAAGACTCCCAGAACTGAGATCTTGATACCATGTCTGACACTAACAACTTAGATGAAGAACTCTATAATTTGATGCCTTCAAAATTTGACATCACCAGTTGACATATCCAACAAACACCCTTATCACCTAAACCATATACAATGAAGCAAAAACCAAACCCTTATTCTCAATTTCCACAATGGAGGATCAAATAAACCAAACCCAAAATCCAATTTCAGCAACAAACAAAAAATGGAAAACCCAGAAACCCAGAAATCCGAAACTCCCAATTTCCATCCAAAGACCACAATTTTAAACAAAACAATCAGACCTGAGAATTAGGTGACACAATTACCAGATTAAGTGTTCAAACTTTGGAACCCTAGAGCTTGAGGAATTTGACTCGGATACCTCTATCTATCTCTTCATGCAAAGCAAAGAAAAACACGACCGATTTCTTTATCTCTCGATCGTTCTTGATAATTGATAAAAGATGATTACACGACTCCAGAAGAAAGAGAAGATCAACGACAAGATCCGATGTTTCCAAGTCAATGGCAAAGCTGCAAAAAAATTTCAAGTGAGGGTAAAAGCGTCACTCCACTTCAAGCCAAAACCACTGTTAAATGAACAGGAGAAATGAACACCAACCCTCCTTTAGTATATAGTAAATAACTAGAAAAAGGCGCCCGCGCGCTGCTGCGGGTTTTATTGTCAATCGATCCAGTTATAATAATGCATTCTCACTAGGTTGTTTTTGATAAAAATGAAAAATAAAAATAAAAACTAAAATGTGTTAAATAGTTGTGAAAATATTGATCTACATTATGAGGTGCAGCGTCTAATGTGCTCATGTAGATAAATAACAATTTTGATATTGATCTACATTATGAGGTGTAGCGTGTAATGTGCTCATGTAGATAAATAACAAATTTGATATACTCACTCTTATATTTTAATAACAATTGGAATTGTTTGAAATGAAGACGTTTAGAAGATGAAGAATAATATAATTATGGAAGTAACTCAAGGATAGGATCCTTAATCTTACACAATTCAATTAACCCTGCATGGCACTCTCTTGACATTACAAAATATCTAATACAAATTGAGAGACATCTCTAGTATGACCTGTACCTCCAATATGCTCTTGATCCTCTCCCACCGCCCATTCCATAACCCCACTGCAGATTAAGATTGCACAATGTAATATGTTAATAACTGATCTGAATTACAAATAAAAAATTCCATCCTTTAGCTTAAATATATTAACCAAAAACAAACCATAATGCTGAACTTAGCAATGAAAAAATCACATACAGCAAACACAAACCTACACTTTTCGTGAAACTTTTTATTGTCACTATTTCTTAACTCACAAACATGATAGAGCATTAATATTATAAACTACAACTGCAATCAACCACTCTGTGGAAACCCTTATTTGATATATGTCTTATATTCATGAAGAAAGATCTTTCAAACTTATGAAAGCCATCTGGTGAAGTGGTGAACATACTATAGAATTCATATATCCAAAATCCAGACTTCCATACATCCTGCCATAGAGGTGCATAGGACCACCATACTACCTTTAATTATCCACCAAAAAATAAATAAATAAATAAATCTTTTTGTGACAGAACATCTTTTTTCCAGTTTTGGCCAATGTTCCTTTCCGCAGAAAGCAAAATATGTAATGGTAAATTACATTGATCAAATGATCATACATATATCTCTAACAATTAACAACAGGATTGGGTCCACAACCAAGCTATTATTTGTGTGTACTATCTGCGCAAAAAAATGCAATTTGAAATAGATATAGATAAATAGTAAAAAAAATAATGTCCAAACACTCAAAAGCTACTTTTGTAGTTTTTCAAATTACCAGAACACTCTTAAACATATAATGAGGATATAATGACTGCATATACAAGTATCACAATGGAGTTTCAAAACAGGGTAACAGCTTTGAAAAGCATATGATTATCCACTTTATGGATCAAATTCCATAAGAGAAAAGAATTCTATCAAAAACATTAGGCATACAAAATATCCATACTCAACTGCTAGAAGCACCCTACCCATCACTGTTACCACATTCAGTTCTCAACTGGTAGTGTTAAAATCCCAAGCCCCCTACCCCCAAATATATTAAAGTTATATGTGCTCTCCCTCCAAAAGGACATACGTACTGCTATATTCAAACAACAAAGAAAACAATATGCTACTTGTTTAGCAATGATCATGCATGAACTAATAACCATATCAAACGTATAACAATATTTGATCCATGTAATCATATCTCATCAAAATTGACAAAAATTGATTCTTCAAAGTTAGCCAAACAGTAGATAAAGCATAAGCTTAATTAGTCCCAAATACAAAAACAAACCGTTTAAATTTGTATTAAGTCCAGTTTCTCTATTGGTTATGAATGGACCTCCAAATGTTGAATAATCACCAAATTCATACGCTGCAGGTCTTTCTCTATTTCAATTGTTCTACATAAATCAGTTGCCAAAGATTGGCAGAACTCAGAAAATCAAATCAAGAATGACTGAATGAGTATCAGTACACACTTCTTAAGCACATGGTCACGGTTATGAAGATCTATACATTGCAGCACAGAATTTAGACAAACAAACATAGGTGGAGTCATCAAGTTACGTATTCATTTGTAGTCAATGTATTTTCAAAGAAATGGAAACTAAACAAAACAAAGGTGCAGTAAGCTTCAAAGCTTCTATAAATTGGATTAGTAAGTGCTTATGATTCTTTTCTGAATAGATATAAAATCCATATAGATAACTCTAGAAAATCCAGACTTAATTTAATTAAAATATTTCAAAGGTAAAGATTGATTTGTGAGATCGTCAAACCCACAGAGCAATCTAACCAAAACCCTGTTTCATATACCATCTTTTAAGCAGAAGAAGAGTTCCTCAACAACATATAATCTCACACCAGCAGACCAGGTCATATCAGTTTTCTACTCTACCCTCTGGCCATGGCTTTAAAATTGTACTAAAAAGTTCAAAACTTACAACTTCAAAGAAATTAATCCTCTAGAGATCTCAGAAAAAGAAACCTTATCAAAAAAGTTATAAAGATTTAAATTTGAGCATGATTTCTCTGACAATTCTCATGCTAAATTCAACAAAAGTCTAGACAGCAAGAACACTTACCAAATGAGGTCTTCTTTGCCGAATCTATTCCTGCACAAAAAAATAACATGCATCAAGTAAAAACCCAGAACCTGCCCACCTAATTACCCTAATCAAAAGCAACTGGAGGAAAGGAACAAAAGCAAAGCATCGATGATCTGACCACAATTACCTTGATCAAAATCCAAATTGGCAAATCGCAAGCAACAAAGCTCCGTCTGATGCCAACAAAAAATAAAAAAATTATAAACCAAAAAAAGAAATTGGTGAGAAAGAGCTTGCTGGGTTGCACCATCAAAAACTCCTCCAAACGACGACTCTATCTCTCGATCATGGAGGAAAACATTGATGTTATAATCCGTTGTAGCTGGCTTGCACCGATACGTACCTTCTCTCTCTCTCTTTTTCTCTCAGCTGCTTCTCACTGTCGGGGAATAAGATCAGAGAGAATGAGAAATTGTGGAAGGACAATCCACTGAATAAGCCGATCAACAATCTCGGAGATGAGTTCGCTTGTTCAAAACTGATAGTATAGAGCCACAAAGAGTGAATTCCTAAAGAAATTGTATTGGGTACCTGAAATTAGAGGAGATTATGAGCAGAAAGAAAGAATGCAAATCCAAATTCACAGATGAAAAGCAATGAACCTAACTCTCTCAATGTCATTTATATGGCTGTCGGAGGAATCAGTAGTGGCATGATTGGGATCAATGATTTGGGTATTTGGGTGTAACAGTAGACAGAAGCTTCCCCAAGAAAAAGATACAGTCCAAGGTTCAAGTCGGGTGGCTTCTCGAACAATTGGCGACAGATATTCGTAGGACAATGGCAGAGCCGTAAGTTGAGGAAAAATAGAGGGTAAAAGCGTCATTTCTTACCCTCATTTCTTACCACAGGCTGCTTGAATCAAGAATGGCTGTTACGCATCCTGTAGTTCCTGACTGCTAACTTACTAACTTGATCATCATATATATGATGTGCAATTTTTCTGTACAGCTCTGCGGAATGGGAATGGTAATCGTAGTTGTGATTGTTAAAAATGTCCATCTGACCATCTCTAATTGCCTAAAGTAGCATGTAAATGAAAGTTGGCTCTTTTCTGCTTTTTGTTATTAGGGATGATATTTTATTTGCCAAATTAAAGTATATCGCTATTTCTTATGTTATTAGGGATTAACATTTTATTAAACAAATAACTAAAAGCAGATATGGAATAGTTTGCCATGGTTTATGATCCGTGATACAACCAGAGGAACCAAAAAAAAAAAAAACGAAAGAAAAAGAGAGAAAGAAAGCTAGCTCTTTTCTATAGGTTCTGATGAGACGAGCGGATGTAAATTTTCTGACGTCACCTCATGTGGATCATCATTAGAATAGACAAAAATTGTGCCTTGCCGTGAGTTTTGGAGCTAATACAATGTTTTAAGGACTAAATTTAAAAGCATAGAAAATATAGTTGATGTGATCATTTGTTAAAGATTAAGTTTTTTTTTATAACAAAAGATGAAGTAGATCATGTCCTAGTAACATCGACATTAGTACAGATGTTGTGGAGGATGTCCAAAAAGTTGCTTCCTCTAGTTATGTTTTTACATAAAGTGGTCTGGCAGTTCAGACATTCTTCTCCTTACTGATGATCTCCATTGATGATGTTGGTGGTTCAATGTTAGTTTTCCTATCATTGTGAAAGAAGGGAAGCATAGTTAAATATTTAAAACAGTGATTTTTATCAAACATAAAGAACAAAACTGCTTTTCACAGATGTTGGTCGATGTTCATGCTAGAGCTGGAACTGTGTAAAATTTGAATTTAGCTTTCACAGATGCTTCCCGACAAAGGTGGAGCCTTCGTGGTTTTGATTATATTCAATCGAAGCTCCCCGAACAAATTAAAACTTGAGCATTTTCTATATACATTAAACTGAAGGGCAAAAGAGTCATTTTCAGCTTGTGTGAACAGTAAAATGAATAGTTCAGGAGCTTTAGTATATAGTAAATTTCCATTAACAACAATTAATCCATCTCATACCTTCAATAAGAAGAGTAATTTTTATTGCATGCTTTTTTCGGTAAAAGGAAATTTTTTTTTTTTTTTTACTACATTGTTCATCATGAAACTAGCTAGTTTTCATACTAGACATGGAGGGTATATTAAGAGTAATGCTAGGTGAACTACCTTTTGGGGTGTCATGACTTGCATTCCACCTCATGAAAGTCCAACCTCACTAGCTATAACAAAATTATATTTTATTAAATGACGTGTTTGTGACACATCAACTACCACATTATTCTTAAATTAATAAGCTGAAACTTGTTGGAAAAGTTGTTTGACATTGTAAGGCCCTGTGACATTGGGTGTACCACTCCATATCAGCTCTGCTATTGGAATGTTTGCAATCTCAGTCGTATGGCTACCATCAAACCACAAATAATCTCCAACGTCATTGCATAGTTCATATGGTTTTGTTCCATTATCTCCACCGCAATAAGCTGCTCTGAACAGCCCTATACCACAACATGCATCTGTCGCATTTGTGAACCCTACTCATAGTTACAACCCAACCAAAAATATTAGCAAGAGTCGAATCAAGAGTTTGTTATATTAAATTATAGAGTCGATCGTAGGCAAGCTACGTATACGTACGTACGTACCATATTTGGCAGGGTTACGGAGTCGATCATCAAGTGAATTATAGTAGTCAAATATTGAATATTTGAATCCTAATAGTTGGCTCTCTAACTCTTCAAGGACAGAAACTAGAGCTGTGTTGTGTAGCCTAGCCAGACTATTGAGTCCTTCAACGCATCCTTCGATACTATTGTGTTCTTGTCTCCTATAAGGTATGCATCCAAGGGGTCCTGCGTTTTGAAATGCAAACTTCCTTCCTCCTAAATCATATATATCCTACAAAAGAGAAATAAAACATAGGTCGAAATAGTTATCCACTAATGAAAGGAAATTTTTTTTACATGAATGAGTATTCAATCAATGCTAATACACCAGAGGACCTGTACGAACATCCTAATTAAGAACCATGTTTGACATACCCAAGCAGGAGCTCGAAGATCAGTAAATAATCTTTCTATCTAATTAAGTTGAGTTTTTCGGTTAAGAGTTTAGCAGGGAAAATTTGAATCCAAGCGCGCGCTTTCGCTTCTGCTTCTCTATAAATAAACTCTTGATTTCAAACAAAGATGATGATATTAAAAATAATGAATCTACATACTTGGAGTATGATGCTCAAGTTGCCAACCACAACTGCTACGGCTTCGAGTTGAAGGGACTCGGTGGCATTTGGAAAGTCGTTGTAGAAGTCAAAATAATCATCCCCTCCGATGCCAATCAGATAAACAGCTTCCCTGAGCACGCGTTTGGCTTTTAGATCACCCAGTTTCTGTTGCAGCGACTTTCTGACATCTTTGAAGAAGCTCAACTGTGCTGGAAGACTTATCTGAGTGAGCAAAAAGTAAAGAACACTTACATTAACTAATAAAATAAATAAATAAAAATAAAAACTAGTAACATTGCATGTTGATATTCATTCTGGAGAGAACTTACTGATCTTCCTGGATTAGTTTGGACAAGAACCCCGGCTCCAGCCGAAGCAAAGTTGCATCCGTCGGTAAAATCATGTGGACCTGGTTGCAGGTAAGGTGGAAGCATGGGCAGCTTTGCGTACTTAGCTGCCACAATTGAAGAGAATTCTTACAAAAACACATATATTAATTATTTATGTATGAAAAAATTGGGACATTGCCTACGGGTTTATAAGAGCAAATGCACCCATGTTTGATGTCAATTGTCAATTTACCAAATACCAACCTATGGGTTCATCCAAATGAGCAATTATAGTTAAATGGGTCAAATTAAGTGCAGTTTTAGCCCTTAATTATGGGAACTGAAATTAAAAAGCGTACCAAATAAACGATTTTAAAGAGATGGATCAAAGGATTGAAAGAACAGTATTTTACCGATGAAATCGGGCACTATGCGTCCGTCTGAGAATCTTCCGGTGGGATAGTGGAAGAAGGTTTCTCCATATGGCCAGGCTATTGCTGCGTCTAGTTCTGTGGTAACATTAGGAAGGTATCCATTGTTGCCAGCCTCAAATAGGGAGTCTCCGAACACAAACAATGCCACCTTAAATTGATCATCATGTTCTGCACTACTATTACTACCACCAGTATACTGACTATGATGACCATAAAGAAAGAAGCTAACTGGGTTGAATAGACTTGCCAACACATAAACAATGTAGCCAAGACTTGCCATATTCTTCTACGACCAATGGAACTCATACGCTTCTATATATACACACACACACATATAATATATGCATTTGTATATATATCTATTTCTTGTCAAATCTGTGTCGTCAAGTAACATAATAGTGATAGGATAAATTCAACAATTATATATATCCGAACTTCAACGCCACCTACTTCGACTTTCAAGCGTGTTTCTGATCTGCCAGCTAGCTTCCCTCGTTCCAGTTTTCCTCGAGGCAAGGCAAGATCATTTACCGTTTGTTTCATGAATCTCAGTAACATTTAAGGCTCCTCATCAATTTTAGATCTCAGCAGGGGGAAGCGTTTAAACGTTAACAAACATGACATACTATTGATAAAGAGAAAGTAGACACTGTATAAACATTTGTTGGAGATATGCAAGTCGAATACAATACGTGAAAAAACCTCCTAATCAAAATTATGTGGAAACTTTCAAAATGCTATAATAGAGTGAGAAATTCTTCAATTCCACTACAATTAGTTTTCTCCTAACACCACTATACTTGGATAACCTTGATATACCATTACTATGACGTACAATACCATCACTACTCTAATTACAATAGACGCAAAAAACTAGATTGTTACACTGAACTAAACTTTCTTACCGCTATAACCTATGTTATATGGGGGGTTGTTTATGGTCCTAGGGTATTTATCATACACTCACTTTATATCTAATTGTGTTGAGAATATATACATCCCACATAGGAAAAATTGGACATTGCCTATGAGTTTATAAGGGTTTGGGCCACTCCATCATTTGTCAATTGGTTTTGGATGTGAACCCCAGATTACTTTATCATGTTATCAGAGCCAGATTATCCCACGTGTGCATGCATCACGGCCACACGGACTCCACGTCCCCCAAAATTGTCCACGTATATGGCTTGAAAATTCGCCACACGTGCGGGCGCGTGTTGAGAATATATATATCCCACATGGGAAAAATGAGACCTTGCCTATGGGTTTATAAGGGTTTGGGTCACTCCATCCTTTGTTAATTGGTTTTGGATCTTTACCCAGATTACTTTATCAAATTGAACTAAAATTATAATTTAATTGAACAAAATTTGCTACATTGACAACAAATTTACCACGTTTGTTTTATACAATTTACATATATTCAACCAAGTCATTGAAAACAAATTTGTTCACAAACTTGTAATAAAGTTGTACATGAAGTAATTACCTCTAATAGGACTAAGATTACACAAAACCATTAGATCATATAACAACTAATGGTTCAGATTAAACAAAATGTGTTATTTATTTTTTAAATAATACATTCTATTATATATCTAATCAAATAACCAGCCATTAATTTCTTTCCTATTCTCCTTCAAATTCATTATTACAGACAACTTAAAAAATGCTTAATAATTACAGGATCCATTTCCTCAAATTACTTTCTTGTTTCTCTAAATTCATCTGTTGCAGGAAAAATAATTAATTGAGAAAATAAAATTGATTTTTTTTTCTGCATTTTGATTGATATATATGCAACTCACCTAAGGAGTAGAATCAACAAACGAAATTTTTTTTTTTTCTCAACCTCTAAAAAAAATTTACTCTATGTTAGATGAAAAATTCTAAATAGTTTTCCAATTTATACCTTAAAATTAATGAGAGAAGAAAGTGACTAAATAGATAATCTCATTTGATTTGGTATTCCAAATTGGGGTTTTCCTGCGGTAAATGAAGGAGTGAGAAAAAAGGAAAAAGTATAATCATCTACTTTTGTATTTTAGAATATGCATTTATTAAAAAAAACACCGATAAAAAAAATTATTTAATCTGAACCATTAGTTGTTATATGATCTAATGGTCTAGAATCAGAGTATAATTTTAACTATAATTTAGATGGCCACGGATCCGCCCCCAACTTATAGAAGACATGTTTTAAATTAGAATAATTTTAAGAATGATGTACATTAAATATGGTATTCAATGTCATATCAATCCATAATTTTATGCCGGATCAATAAGAATAATTTAAGAAAGATATACATAAAATATATATGATTTTAAATTACTAATTAGATTGCTAATTTTAATCCTATTAATTGTTGATTTTTATGCGTAAAGACATTCAATAAGGGTATATTAGTCATGTAAAAAAGAAAAATTAATGAGAGTTGAGTCAACAAGATGGAAAAGGAAATAAATCTGAGGTGGCAGCTGAGTCATTGGATCGCAATTAACAAAAAAATTGATGCGGACTACAATCAATATAGGGTCTAGTTTTTTTACTTTAATCAAATTATTATGTGACAGTGTCACTATTCTTGTTCTACTTTTGAATTATAAAAGTTAATATAGTTATTGCTTTAAACAATTTACAAGATATATATATATATATATATATTCACTTTGATTTTTTTCTTTTTTGTTTTCGTTTATAAAATTTTGATATATCATGAGTGCCACATCTTATATTAAAATTTGGCTCCGCCACTAAGTAGGGCCCCAAAAGAATTCAGTAGGGATATTAACAAGAGGCAGGGGCATGGAAGAAATAAGACGTAAAGCATCTGTATCCAAGAATTGCTATACCTGAGAAAGATTCCAAGCATTGTTAGCAATAACTTTATCAGCAGTAAGCGCGCATAGGGTCAAGTAGCTGTTTCTGATCATATGGCACTAACTGGTAAAGAGGAAAAGGCAAGCACCAATTATACAACCAGAAATTAATATGTTGAACATTACCAACCAGCCATCGCATACCTTGGGAAAAGAAGGGAGTGAGAATCTAAAATATCTTTCCACGCTAAAGAATATGATGAGATTTTTTTTTTTTTTTTTTTTGAGATGAAAATGATGAGATTTATTGCGTGTTAAGAAAAAAGATTTGCGACGAAGATAGTTTTGTTTCATAATACGCACCCGCCAATTAGTAGGGTTGATCAATGGTTCTCCTCTTGACGTGGCCAGAGATTACGACGTGGTCGAATCGCATAATATGCATATGCTTGAAAGAGGATCTGCAAATTAATGGCCGGTACAGTGATAGATGGGGCGGGCATTAAAATACAATGTCATCCCCGTTATGGAATTCATTCTCCATCCTCATTTCTGACCCAATATCGGTTAATATTTAAAAAAAATCCTCGTTTCCGTAGTTTGAAGTCGGTTTCTGTAATTACTGTACGGGAGGTGTCTGCAGACCAACTTTCTCAGCTGTACTTCAAGGCGACTTTCTTACCCTACCTTCCTCCAAATTATTGTACTACGGAAACGAACGCACTGGCTACTGGCTAGATAGCTACTTGTATATGGCTCTCCATCGGCAACGGCATGGACAACACTGTCGTGGCAATAAATTGAGAGCTGACATTTTACTCAATGACCTTGTCATTTACTTACCAGCCGCACCAATAACTCTACATTATGACAATTGAATGCCGCTCTTGCCTCCTATCCCATTGCCCATTATTCAAACGTCGAAGCTGACATTCACCATATATACCAGAATCAAGGTTGCTCGAGCATCCAGATCTTCAGCTCAACAATTCGCAAACATAACCAAAGGCTTCCACACATAATTTGGGTTAATTCGCAGAATAAATAGTTTCGAATGCTTAATAAAAGAGAGTCAAACTGAGCAGTGTAGAGATGAAACAAACGGCCAAGACATTTTTGTTTTATAATACGCGATCAGGGGGAAGATTGTTTTCCATCATTGTTTGGTGGAGTCACCTCCTGTTCAAAGAACTATTTCTTTATGTGACAATGACATAACAAGACCATTAATAAGCTGCAGGTAGCTTGTTTCCTTGCTTCAACTATACGTACGCGTAAAGAAGTACTGGGCCATATATATATAAATAGTAGCTTAGCTGGAGCCAGTTTATGTGGCTCTCCAGCCTCTCCTTGTGACATGCAACATGGAGACTCTGGTACGAAAATTATGTCGGCACGGTTTGGGACATGAAACTAAATCAATACATGATGTACCGTATGAACAGGGCCGTTCAGTGATAAAGTGGGGCCTCAGGTAAAATTGAGAGAGACCTTCCTAATAATTTTGTTCATTGACAAAAAAAAAAA
>LYNE01001895.1:0-13611 GCA_001662545.1 Rosa x damascena
TTCTGGAGGTGGAACTGCTGACAGATGTATACGCTTCTGGAACACTGCAAATGGTCACCAGTTGAACAGCGTTGACACAGGAAGCCAGGTTATTATTATACACCTTTTATGTGTACCAACTTACTTATTGCAACTCTGACCATATCTCACTAGTGTTGCTACCTTGACTTTCAGGTTTGCAATCTCGCATGGAGTAAGAATGTGAATGAGATAGTTAGCACTCATGGATATTCCCAAAACCAAATTATGGTCTGGAAGTATCCATCCATGTCAAAGGTTCAGCTTCTTAGTGTTTTTAAACTCTCTATACCCTCATTTCAGTCGACCAGAATTGTGGAGTTACTTGTATGTTTCTTTCTAACTTGTGTTGCAATACACTTATAGGTTGCCACTCTAACCGGCCATAGCATGCGAGTTCTATACCTTGCAATGTCACCAGATGGTCAGGTATTGCATCTCTCTTTTCACAGCTCCAGCATTCATCAACACTCAAATCTCATGTTACATCGAAATTATGTAATAGACTCAACTGAAATTGCTTTTACTGCAGACAATAGTCACTGGTGCTGGGGATGAAACTCTCAGATTCTGGAATGTGTTTCCTTCGGTAAAAACTCCAGTAAGTATATTACTGATCCAATTACTTTATACTTAAATTTTAAGCTGCTCAGAAATCTCTGCAACCTCTGAGATCTTAACCTAGAATTTCCTTCTTCAATTTCAGACACCATGCAAAGAAACAGGTCTTTGGTCACTGGGACGAACTCAAATCCGATGAGACTCTCTAGCATCATGCAAAGTTACAGAGCTGTTCGGTCGGTAGGATGAACTCAGCTTCGAGAAGACTGTTGAACATATGAAGTAGTCTATAATGTAAATGTGAGGATACAGTGATACATAAATTAAGTTGGTTTTTTTTTACTTCAGGATGTTTCTAATTTTTTAGTGTTTCCTATTCTAGAACACTTAACACTCGCCCATGAAGAGATTTGAATATACAAACTACATTTTCCAGTTGTGCTTCTGCCCTTCCCTTGTACAATTTCAATAAGTTATTCGTGTTTCAGGAAGCATGTGCAACATGTGCTGTTGGAATATAAATCTGTTGAATAATCCTGATTCCATTCCAAAAATGCTCAGTTCAGTAAAAGATCAAAGAGAGCCGAAGTCTTTGCATAGCTAAAGGGAATAAACCTGTATGTATCCCCAAAAAAGAAAAAAAATTAAAGGGAATAAACTTGTAACCTTTGTCAAAACCATAATGCTAGCCATGCATTCTTGAGTAACATATCTAATTTGGGTAAAAACTTTACAAGAATAACTGAAGTTGACCACCTTAATGAACAAACAAACCATGATTTGAGACTCAAGACTACAATTTGTGAAATAAATGATTGCAGATAACTGAAATTTCCTGCTACATCGATCTGGTTCAATCTGTTGCCACTTGCAATTGGGGTACATTCTCGCTCCTATGTTCTTGCTTGTGACTGCAGACCTTGACATATCAAATAAATCTCTCTTGATGATGATCTTGTAGCTTTAGGCCTCAACAATGATGCCTTTCTAAACAGTGGTTTGCAAATGCGGTTGAAATCTACAGAACACATGGCAAGAAAGCAGTTAACAACATATCCAAACAAAGGTGCAATGAGATACCTGTTTTTAAAAAAAGGGTTTAGGACAAGCTAAACCTTGCACATCTTCACTCTCTAAAAGCTTTATGACAAGATGACCGCCCCTTTTCAATACACCATTAACATCTGAACTTGTAGTTGCTCCAACAAGACTTTCTTCCACTTGAGTTACATTGTTGGGATTAGCTAATGCTGCTTCACCTACAGCCAAATCCAGTGCTTGCATGCCTAACTCGAGGGATAAAGCTGCATCTTTACTTGCTATCCCAGAAACGAGGGGACACATATCTGAGAGGATTACAGAAAACCCCTTCTGCACAAACACAATGACAAAAACATAAATCCTTGTATTCCTACACATAAAAAATCCTAAAAATGGTTTGCCTTAAGAAAAACTATCGTTGATTTTCAAGTTGGAATGTTTCACTGTTGAAAATTTTGCAAGCAACTGAAAGACATAACAAGTGGCAGTAGAACAAAGTTGCTGGCTAAAATAATCAGTAGAATAGCAAGCATATGGAAAAGGGTTGACATAAATCTTGAAATAACAAATTCCTGCCTAAAACTACAGGAAGGCCATGCAGCATGGTTAACCAAGTTATCGAAAAGGGTTAACACAATTCTTGGAATACCAAGTCCCTACGGAGATTGAATACCAAGTCAGGGACATGAATCATGGCAAGCATTTTGAACTCATAAACCACAACTGTTACTTCAACGAAAAAGTTACCTGTGGAGAAAGTTCCCTGACTGAGGTTTTAGGGAGCTTCATAACATCAGCACACACAGTTTGAACCCTTGAATCACAATGCATAGCTGGAACCTTCACCTTCTGTTCTGCACATTCACAAACCCAGTTATGTAATCAACTGTACTGAAAACCAGACACAAAAGCTCGTAAAACTAAACTATGAGTAAAAGAGTATGAGACCTTGAGATCAATCCCAACAACAAGACCACCATTTTTGATAGGACCCAAGCTCTGACAAGCCACCTACCAATAACAAGCAAAACCCATCAATGGTATCAAATCATACAGGTATGCAGTTACAATTGTGAACATAAAGTTTACATCTTTGAAATGAAAAAGGACCTGAAGCCAAGCACCAGGAGCACAACCAAGGTCCAGAACAGAGGAGCCTGGTGTTATGAGCTTGTACTGCTTCTGTATCTGAAGCAGCTGTTCAAAGATGGATGATTTAGTAAATTAAACCAACTTTTGGGTCGAATAAGTAAATTAGTCAATACTACCTTGAAGGCGGAGCGAGCTACATAACCCAGGCGCTGAGCTTCTCTGTAGAAAAAGTCCGGCTTTCCTGCCCCACTCATCTTCTTCGCAATGAACCCTAAACCCTGTGAAGTCTTTTATTTGTTTTCTGGGACTGGAACAGATTGATGGTTTAGAAGTTGTGGGTTATGTGAAAAGTGAATAAAGTTTTACGGATAGGTAGAGTTGTTGGGAAAAGAATAAGAGAGTATGAAGCTGTTAGTCTGTGCTTGGAAGAAGAGGAAGAATGGCCTCTTAATTCTTGAGGTGAAGTTTGTGCAAGTTGGACTGTTAGAACTAAAACTATGAGGAATGAAAGGTAACCAGAAGTCCCACATTGCAAACGAGTAGAAGAGCCTATAGTTTTACTAGTATAAAAGAAAGCTGCTTTGGCTGAGTAAAGGCACGGAGTCATGCGTTGAGCACAGAGCGAACTATTCTTTCGCCTTTTACTAAAGAATACCGTGTGCGCGGCGCTTTAAATGGCATACGCCTATTTTTGGAAGGGCGCACCTCTGTGGGTGCCCCTCAAACTGAAATGAAGACTTTACAGCATGGTGCTAAAATTAAGAGCTTGGTTAGTCATAGCTTCAAGTGTGTCCCATTGAAGTTTGCTTATGCAGAAGAATCCGGAAGTGATATAATCTGAAACTTGGAAGCTAAAGTCTCAGTGTCTAGTCCAATCATGACTTTTGAAATTGAAACCAGTCCGAGTTGGAAGTCATCGGAACCAACCACATTCGATTTGAAGAGATCTTGAGTTGTTTTGAGTGAATTAAAATTGAAGTTTGAATGCCGGCTTTGTTTGCATTCTCTATTATCATCCTGAATTCTTCTCAATAGTGTTGAAGCATATAATACTTACCCAGTACCGGGAATTCAGTTCTTACAAGTATCCATAATAGGTACCCAAGATCAACGCTTACTGTTTGTAGCTAGCTTCGTAATTATCCTTTATCCCTCGAGAGAATATTTTGATTCTTTTTCCGGAGTACTGAATTACTGATGATCTACTTGTAACTGATATAGAGCCTTCAACTTTGAAAGACATTATTTCCGTTCTACATTCCTCTGTTGGTCAAGTAGGGAAGCTTTGATATACATGTACTTTTATGGAGGAAGTTGAATTCCTAAACCTTCAACAGTAAACAAGTTGAGGAATAGAGACCAAAGAGAACAGCGTTTACATGGGTGAGATGGTTTAGTCCCACATTGGCAATTCGAAATACGCAGAGCAGTTGGGGGAGTATAAAAAAAGAGCTGTGGGCTTGCGAAAAAGCATCTTTGCGCTTGGGGCAATGACGCAGTTAATGAGGTTCTAACCGAGACGCGTCTATTGCTGGTTGAAAACTATTTCCAAACCCCCTCCTGGGCCTGGGTTAAGCTCAGTGCCCTCGAGAATTTCTGGAAGGGCTCCTTTCGGGGTAAAGCCCTACAAATCCTAGTTCTAAAGTTAGTTGTGGCCAACGACAAAATGGATTAATGCGAAATCTGAAACAAATCCAATGTTGCACAAAATGATGGAGGCAGTTAATCAATGTAGATTATTGATCGAAATTAATTCAAATCCAAGAAATCAATTCAAATCCAGTACAGGCATGTATTGGGTAGATCGATTCAAATCCAATACACGCATGTATGGATCCATAAGAAATGTGTTGTCGCATGTATAATATTTTCACTTCCAAACATACAAGTCTAACATAGAAAAGCAGGCAATTTGGTTTTATAAAAAGAAGATATCAATGAACTTAGCTTCAACCAAAGGTACACTCAAATGACCAAAAATTTTGGTCATTTAAATTTTAAAAACTATCTGTAATGCTCCACTATGTTATGTTTGTTTTTTTTTTTTTTTTTTTTTTTTTTTTTTGAGGACAACGGAAGACTAATCCATTGATCGAAATCATGACGACCTCTCTCGGTCAAGCATGAAGGGTACAAACACCCCTCATATTACAATGCGAGCTCATAAGAGTTCACCCCCCATATTGTAATGCTCCACTATGTTAAACAATGATGATTGTAAAGAATACGAATACTAACAAGCTGCTCTGTCTAGAAATTAGTAAATAATGATGACAAAAAGGATGTAGTCATGAAAATGTGAATTTACATCAGAAAAAACAGCCGCTCGCAGTTGCAGTTAACTCACAGTCACATGTGACATGCATTCAGTTCCACTCCCATCCATGCCTTCCAACTCCAGTGCCATTCTCGATACTTCGAGCTTCAATGTCAGCTGTCCATGTATATTGAGGTCATTTTTTCTGCAATGGATACATAGAGGACTTTGAATATCTACATAAACATAAAGGTTTTGTTCTACCGCGTACCTAAAGATCTCTTCAAATTACATATCTGGAAATTTGCACACAGAATAAAGAGTACCTAAGGGTAATCATCTTGTGTTCGGGAGTCTAGCCATCACAAATTTGAGGCCTAACATTCTAATTCCCTACATAGAAGGGTGCCTTGCAATCTTTCTGCAAATTTCATAGCCACATAGTGTGGATGGATGACTATCAGACCACGGATAGGCAGGACGTGGGTGTTCTTGATAAGGAGTTGAGTTCAAGCATCAGAGGAAAAAGAATATCACAATCAACGAGGAAGCTCTTCGATCCTGCTTCAAGAACATGCCTCTTCCTGGTGCTGTTTGTGACCTCCAATGATAGACTTGATATTAATCTTTTAAGAAAACCATCTGATGCAATGCATCATAATGGTTGTATGCAGTCCAAAGCAGCAAATGATCTCGATGTGGCGTATCTTCTGCAGCAGATACATGAAGTGTGGTTGATGAAACAAATACTGCCCTAGATAGAGAAAGGTCTATTTAAGAAGTCACAGAAGGATGTGGGTCATAAGAATGGAATCATACAAGAGCATCTCCTAAAAGTGCAGTCTGAATAGGACAATCGCTTCATGTACAATGACATATTTTGACATTTGCCAATAGAGTTTTAAGTTTTAACAGGCTGATGAATAATGTAATGTACAAATACTTATTAATATATTAATACTTACTGAATGCTGAATAGTAATTATGTTTAGCAGATGCATATTATCTTGCATATGAAATTGTCTTAAAAGTTTCATATGAAGGTTCTTCATATCTTCCTGTCAAGACTTCTGAAAGTAATAAACAGTTCCATGTAAAGAAGTTTCCCTGCCGTCCATCATTTTTTTTTTTTAAAATTGGAATGACATACTATTAAGAAGACATTTTTCAGTGTGACAAAGTGGGATCCAGAAGGTGCAAGATCAATGTAATGAATAAATTTGTTATTCGTACCTTCATTCCTGGAACAGTCACTGGTTCTGTGGCAGTTGATGTTCTTCACTCAAGCCAGTCAACAGTTCTTCACTCATTTCAGCTCGTACTCTTTGTTTGGCGGACAAACTACATGGAAGATTCTGTTGATGAAGATATAGTGCTTATCCTCTCTGCATAAGTAGAGAATCTATAAGGCAGGTTAGATGTTGGTGATTCGATGTTAGTCTATCACTCCGTCACATTAATAGGGAAGTGAGACCTGTTTGGAAGTTAATCGAACTGGGATTACAATCAAATATTGGCATATCATTATTACCATCCTCCACCTAGGTACAACCAAACAACCAAAAAAAGTAAAAAAGCAATCTCTGATGCTCGATTTAGTACTCATAATCTAACAGAACAATCTTCAAAGTCAAAAATACATAGACAAAACAAATGCTCTCTAGTAATTGTATACAAATAAAAAGCAAGTAGACATTTCTCAGAAAATACAGCTGCATGCAGTTACAACTTAAGTCACAAGTAAGAGCAGTTCCATGCCGCAAGGCACCAGTTATGATATAGAGATATAATAGCTTACCAAAGTACAATTCAATCAGGCTTTCAACTCCAAGGCGATTCTAAATGCTTCAAGAGCACTTAGTAACCTGAATCAAAAGAAAATAATATAGATATATATTAGCTCTAAATGCTAATATGTCTGAATCAAGAGGTGATTCTAAATGATATAGATATATATATATATATATATATATATATCAGCTCTACATGTATCTTGGTACGATTTTCTTCTACATTAGATACAAAATCAGAGGACTTAGTAACCTGAATCAAAAGAAAATAATAAATTCTACACAACTTGCGTCAGAGGATGCAGAATATTATTAACAATATATGAAGATATAAGTTAAAATCAGCAGAACAGACAAAGGCACGACCTAGGTAGACCAAAGAAACAATCCCAAGTTGAACAATCTTCTATGATGGCTCATAGTCACACCTCACAACCTTGCATAGCTTCCTAATGAAGTCGAGACACTCGAAGAGATGCGTCAGCTGCTTGGCTAGGCACCATCCTTAATACATCGGATCAACCAAAAGGTTAAAAGCAATCTGTGATACCGAACCCGATAGCTAATCCGTTGAACACATAAATCTAAGTGGAACAACATTGTTGCAGCAATGGGCTAAATGCTAATCTCAGTCGTCAATACATGGCAGAAGTGAATTTTCAATAAATGGACCTCATGGTCATGTCCACTCTTTCCTTCCATACCTTGAATATCTTAAGCCAATAACACTACTATTTCATGCCATGGGATCAGTCTACTTTGTATCATAGACTTACTTAAGATGGTTATGAAAAATTACCTAGTTTATGTAAGATAGCCTCATCCATCAGTCGAATGGGTGACACAAAATAACTTTGTAATTGCATGTTGTAATGTCGTTGCTTGACATTCTCCTGCAAGGAATGGTTGTTTGACTGCAACTACAATATATCAATTGGATTGCGGTAAGAAACTTGTTTAAAATAATGTGAAAATGAAGACATGTCTTAAATAGTAAAATATGATTTTGAAAGAAACAGACATGAATTAAATAAAGCTGGTTGCAAGAATTTCAAGCCAATGCCACAAACACTCAAAACTCAAGAACTCCAAGTAAGTATATACAGGCATGTAGCTGTTTTGATAGTGATGTTACTTGTAACAGGCTTATGATACCGTAAATAATTAGTACTAGAAAGTCCAGAAATGTTTTTTGATATCAGTAAACTGTAAAAGTTTTGAGAGTCATGTTACTGTACAGATTTCTAAAGGAAGTTTCTCTGCTCATCACTGTTTTATAGTTGGAATGACAGCTTATAATGAAGAGTACTATACAGCATCATAACAATCTCACACCCTATAATTTTCTATCAATATATTTTCCTTAAAATCAACTTATCTAAATGCAAAATAATAAAAAAATATGTTCCTCATACCTTGATTATGCTCTCTGCACAAGTAGAGATCAGCATAAAAAATAATAAAAAATCTGTTACTCATACCTTGATTATGCTCTCTGCACAAGTAGAGATCAGCATACAGGCAAATTGGTATCAGCAAAAAGGAATAGAGAACTGAGACCTGGGCTGGGCTCCCAATCAAGTATTGGATGCATGAGTACTTGCCCAATCCTCTGTAAAAAGGAATTAATCTCCTAGTGACGAGTGGCCGGAAACAAAAGTAAATGAAGCAGGCTTCGTGTCTACAAGCAAATTACCCTTCTTTGATCTGTCATGGCCACCCCACAGCTTGCCAAATGTAGGTGTGATTGGTGCCTCAGATGCATTGCTTCAACAGTCCAACCTAGGTACACCCAAATAACCAAAAAATTTAAAGCAATCTGTGACCCTTAACTCAGTCTCACAGTCACAATCTCACAGAGCTAAATATGTGCCACAAACACACATGAACTGAGAACTTCAGGTTATGATATAGATAGCTTACCATATTAGCATTCCATCAGCTTTACAACTCCAAGGCCATTCTAAATGAAGCCTCAGTGTGAGCTGTACATGTATGTTGGTGCGATTTTCTTCTGTAATAGATACATTAGTCAGACTTGACTATATCTTGAATTAAGAGAAAATGATAATTCTACGTAACAACGTAAAATAAGGTTTTGTTCCGCTACCTAAAGATTTCTTTTGAATTATTCTGGAAATTTCCAAACAACATGACGAGTACCAGAGGGTCATCTCATCTTTAGGAGTCTAACCAGCAGAACTTTGAAGCCTAAACTCCCAATTCCGTACACAGAAGGGTGCTTGCAGTCTTTCTGAAATTTACTTGATAGGGACTCAAGTTACAGCATCAGAGGAAGAAGAGTATCATAACCAACCAGGAAGGTCTTCGAACTGGCAGCCTTCAGTATCCTCATGCCTTCTTTCAATGCTTTAAGAACATGTCTCTAACGGCTGCTGTTTGTGACCTCTTAAGCTCCTGACAGTCATGATCACCTATATAACACTGGAGCATTAATCTCTCAAGAAAACCATCTGATGCCTCATGCTCATGTCTATATAATGCATCATTATTATTACTTCTTTTTCCTTGCTAATAACTGATAAACACCAGATATACTAACTCATGCAAATCTAGAATTCTATGGCAGGAGTGATGTACCTGTATAAACAATGATGATATAAGTTAGATGAGGAGAAGGATACACACGAGCTAGCACAACCTAGTTAGACCAAAGGAAAAACCCCGAGTTTAACTTCTCCAATGACAGCTCATTGTCGCAACCTTGCATAGCTTCCCAGTAAGTATAATAAAGTCCAGAGAATTGAAGAGATGTTCTTGACTAAGCTCCATCCTCGGTTTAAGTAACTAACCAAAAGATTTTCAGTGACTTAGCTAATCAGTCCAACTTGAAAACCAAGACCTTCAAGTTATAATATAATCTACAAATTGGTACGAACGCAGCATACCAAATTCTGATGCCATTCTGAATGCACGTAGCTTCAATACGAGCAGTACAAGTAGCCCGGTGCAATTCATGCCTACAATAGATACATAATTAGAGGACCTATTTATAACTTAATTTACAGAAGAAAATCAATAAACTACAAGCTATCAAAAGAAACCTCCCGTCTGGAATGTCAGCACAAATTAAAACAAACCTGAGGGGTGAGGATCATCTTGTGTTGGGAAGTCCAGCAATCCTTTCAGCCATTCACATGGCCGTGAATCATCATTTTCTGTATATAAGCGACTTAGCTTCTCTAAGAGGTTCAAAGACTTGGCATAAAAATCAGAACAGTGAAATTACCTGTATCTTGAAGAAATTCAAACCGAAGAAGTAAAGATGGCTAAAACTGATAAGGAGTTGAGCATATATATGAGGAAGCACATATATAAACAACCAGTAAGATCTTTGAGTCTTTGACCTCTTCAGCACCCCCTCATAGGTTTGGTCAGTGCAATAACTTTGCCAGATCATGCTCAACTAATCGCTAATGTATCTGAAGAAGACAATGCCTGATGCTCCTCAATTGATGTTTCGTTCTGCCCTCCAATTGTGACATCAGTGTTGAAGACATGCGTCCCTACAATACACAATGCATGGAAAAAGAAATTATTCAATTATAAATTTGAAAATACATAGATAACAGTCCCATGTGATACCAATAATAACAGGTACGAAGATATCAAGCTCACCGGGTTGAAAATATGATAAACGTACCATTAGACTACTTAAGGCCTTTCCTCTTTAAGAATGTGCTTGTTTCGAGAGAAGCTCAAGCCTAGAATGTGAATTAAAGAGACCAAATGAATGATGGAGAAATTACACATCCAAATTAATAAGAAATATCCAATTAAATGAAGTAACCGTCACTCTAGAAGCAAATGTACCTTTTCACTCATCGAGAGATGCATCACCTTCCAGATCAGGCTTCTATCTTGATGGTTGGGATGTGAGAAATCTTGGCCCGCTCCTCACCATATTTTTCTCTGTAAAGGTATCGGAGAATTGGAGATGTCTTGATGTGCAGTTTCTGTAGTGGTGTCTTCCACAGGAAGTCCGGCAGTGCTTTTAGCTTGTAGCACCTCTCAATTGTCAACTGAGAGAGGCATGGCATGATTGTAATATTATTATTATTTTCCACTCCTTCCCACTCTTCCCATGAGAACATTAACTCGAAGGTGAGTTGTTTGAGGTTGGGGAATGATATGAAAATGGAAGAAGACGACGAGGTTTGCCCATCATCTATTCCCAAAAACTCAACTCCTACCTTTGAGACTCTATTGAGTCCCTCTATATGCAATGATTCAAGGGACGCCAGTTTCCCTAAAGCAGGAAAACACTCACAGTAGCTGCAAACTGAAAGGATGAGCACTCTCAAGCTGTGTAAAGACGACAACCAATCGGAGAAGGCGCCGCCTTTATAAGCATAGATGATTAAAGATTCCAAACCTGGATGCGGCTCTAAGCCATTCATAATTTCTCTATGCTCTCCGTCATCACCCGCGAACAAGAAAAATAGGCGCAATTGCAGGAGGTGAGCCTTATTCACCATAATTGCTGCATTCTCCGCCATATTTGGATTTCCCCCAATCTTAATATGAAGACTCCCTTGAAGCTGGTTCAAGTCTTTCAGATCTTCCAACTTGTTTCCTTCACCATACACATCTAGCGTCTGCAGATCTGTTAATTTCTCAATCCCTTCAATTAGATTTAGATAAGGACAGCCGTCAACATAAAGATGCCTCAAGTTAATCAGCCTTCGCACATCTACTTTTTTGAGACCAAGGCAACGAACAAGTCGCAAGGTTTGCAGGTTGTATAAGCTGCCCAGGGCGCTGGGTAATTCCTCCAACTCTTGATTATAGGATAAATCAAGATACCTCAAATGTATCAATCCACCTATCGTCTCGGGAATTTCTTTGAGACAACCCTCCCTCCACCGACCACACAAGCTTAATGTTCTAAGGCATTTCAATTGTACTATCAACTCAAATATTGGGCCAATGGAATTTTTCGATGATTCTATAGCTATCAAGCTACGTACTTTTTTATAATTAGGGAGAAAAGATTTCAAAGAATCACCCTCGGTTGCATGCACTATGGTCAAATGATGAACTTTATCCTTTGACACATCCCTTCTCTCACTAGCATCCAACTCAAAATCCAAAATCAAACTTTCATTTTTGGTCAAATATTGTAGAAAGTCATGTACAATATCATGAATTTTGCATGTTATCTTTTTATACTCATCATGTACCTCAATATCTTGAAAGAATGACCGCATTACCAAGTCATCAAAATAATTTTGACAAACTATTATCTTTTTTTTACTTCCTTTAGCATTCAGATAATCTTGCGACATCCACAACTCAATCAAATGATTCCTATTGTACACATAATCTTTTGGAAATGTGACACAATACAAAAGACAACGTTTGGTTGCCGGAGTCAAATCATTATAACTTAGTAGTAGTGGTCGAAAAACATCTTGTTGAATCTCTTTTAATTCCCATGTCTTACTATTTAAAACATCTTGCCATTCATGAATCTTTTTCTTATTGCGCATGAAGCTTCCTAATGTCTTTGCAGCAAGAGGCAACCCATTGCACCTTTTCACAATCTCTAACCCAATAACTTCAAACTCTTTAGACACACTACTCTCATTCATGTCTGCATTGTAATAGAACAGTGACAAACAAAATGCTTCACCCAACTGCCTCAAAGGGATCATTTGAGTTGTTGCTTTCATTAAAGTAGCAACCTCCTCCTTTCGAGTGGTCACCACTACTCTACTGCCCATAGCACCATTACATAAAGCTTTGATCAATTCTTCCCATTGAGTAAGCTTTGGACTCCACACATCGTCTAAGACAAGGAGAAACTTTTTACCCTCAAGCAATTCATATATGCATTCCACAAGAATTTGCAACTGATTTGAATTTTTTAAGGTATTATCTCTATCTAGACCTTCAATGATAGCTTGAGCAATCTTGATCTCTTCAAAAGGGTCCGAGACACAAACCCATATTCTCTTGTCAAAATGAGATTTGACATTTTCATCATTATAAACAAGTTGAGCAAGAGTTGTTTTCCCCATTCCCCCCATCCCTACAATAGGAATGATAAGAGGAACCTCATTTCCTTCACTACTCTCACTTAGCAGATTGCTAACTATGAGTTTTTTTTCATTGTCTCGACCAAATGTTTTAACATTGGGAAGAGAAGTAGTTTTTTGCCGCACAAGTAGTTCAGGGTCTCTTGTGGTGTTTTGAAAATTAAAACTTTGTTTTTCCATATCAATCAAAGCTAATCTTTCATTTAGCTCTTTAATCCTCCCAGCCATTTCGCGACGATGAATTAACCGCCTGACCTTGCTACCAGAAATGAAAGAGAAGGCAGAGGAACGTACCTTCTTAGCAATAGCAATAGCATGTTTTTCTTCTTTCTCCATCCGTCTCTTTCGAGCTTGAGTGATCCACTCATCCAAAACGTCATCTATCTCGTAGGAAACTTCAGCCAGTTCACTCAGCCAACGTCTCACGGTTGCCTCCGTCACTTGCCTCTGCTCTGCATCCTCCAGCACAGCTTGAATAGCTTCTAGATTGCGGGCGAGGATCTTGACTTCTTCCTCAACCCCAGAGACCAGTTTGAACTCTCCTCGAACCTTGTCAAGGGCGACAGTAGCCAAACGCTCAAGGAGAACGTTAACAAGTGCTTCAGCCATGTTCCTACTTGAAGGTCAGATCGGGAACGAAAGTGGAAAAGAGGAGAAATACGGAGTAGCAACTATAGAAATGGCGTGCTATCCCTAACTCTATATCACATTAATCGTCCCAGCCTAATGTGTGGCTTTAATGTCTCATCTCAATGTGTGGCCTGATTATTTTCACAGCAGATATTTTTTT
>LYNE01001895.1:27350-50384 GCA_001662545.1 Rosa x damascena
GGGGGGAGTATTATGTATGATGTATAGGGATCAAACATACTTAACTACCATTTGTGAAGCAACTCAAGGAGCTAATCGATGCTGCATCTTCTGGTCTTGGTTAAAATGGAGTAAACACAATCGAAAGATTTGATAAAATATTCTTGATCATTAGAGTTACATACATATTATCTCATCGTAAGTCATTCAGAACATGAACATTTTGGGACGTCCCTACCTCTTTGAGATTGCATCCAACTTCTTCCTCTTCTATACATAAGCTTCTCCACAGCATCAGATCGATGGAAGGCCAATCATCTGGAATGTCCTCCCCCACGTACGTTAACTAGTTTCAACGAGCACATACTCGGAACAAGAAGGATTAATTCGTCGGCTGCAAAGAGCCCAAGAGTGTTGAGTCCGTTTCGGCTTAAAGAGTTAAATCAAAGCCCACACCAATAGGTCCTTTACTGAGATCCACTTGACCAATCCAGGGCTTGTATTTGCATGTGGCCCACTGCATTATCCAATCATGGTTTATTTGTATAATTCTATTACTGATTTACTTAAACGGCCTTGGAACTTGGAAGTCAATTTACCAACAATGGAGGCTGGGAAATCAAGGCCAGGAGTCCAGGACAGTAATGTTAACCTGTTAGGATGACAGTGGCTCTTCTTCCATGGAAGCATTGGTCATAGTTGGGAGGCTTAGTATGTTGGTCTAGTAGTGCAAATTATTGTAGGCATTGTTACCTGTATAAACCCCCCCTTTCGTAGATGTCGACAGCTTCTCCATTGTAGAGAAACGTCCCGCTGATTATAAGAAAACGGAACGTCGCAAAACCCCTTTGTTGCCACCAAGCTCACCGTCACAGAAGAGTTCGGCGGCACAACAATGGTGTACGTCAGTACGTGGTATCAACTTTGGTTTTGGCTGTGCGAGTCTCCCCCTACTTGTAATCTCCGGCGAACTCATGAGAAACCATTACCTCGCCGGCTAATCCGATTTTCGGGATGCCAAAGATGAAGCCGGCGTGGTGCTCAGTGCTCACCGTCAATGCAGGGCTGGCACGCAGCCCGTTTGCTGCTTTGGCTCTCTTTGTATAAGAAAACCTAATCTCTACGGTGCTCGATCTCTTCTAAGCCGCTGTTGACGCTGTTTGCGGTGGCGAACGTGATTGGGGTGTGACCCTAGACGATGCCTCGATCAAGGTCGAAATTAAACCGCGTCTTAAGTATTTCTTAAGACAACAAGCTCTTCCCAACACCTGAGGTGAAGGTTGAGCAGGCTGCGCGTTGAGACAGATCTTCAGCCCATCGTTGCGGTCTAGTCTCAAAGATCATTGTTCAAATGCATGTTCTCGTAAAATTGATCCTTACTCTTCAAATAAAACAATTCGTGTTTATCATGTTTGGATTTTGTGCTCAAATTGTGTAAGGGTGGTCTAGAATTTGGGGCGTTCATTTCAAACTCCTTGATTTAATTCCTTCGTGTCTGTCAATTTAACGTAGTCTACAGTATCTAGATCAACTGAACGTAGAATGCAAATAGGGAATAAGGATGTACTCAAGTATACCCAATAGAAATTAGATCTATACTGTTTAGTGGTTACTCAGGAAACTATATATAATAAATATACACTAATAATTAATTCGATCATTTCTCCTTAAGCCAGAAGCTATAAGTATATATCCGATGACACTGATATCCTTCCTGCTTGAAGTGAAGGATTAATTCTCTCTGGGCCTTCGGCTGTCCTATATGCATATAGTATTAAGCAATATTAATTTTGAAGGAATTACATGAATGGTTATGTATTCCTGATGAAGCTCCATCGTACTAAATAGATGCATTATGTTCCACCAGTGCATTATATATGGAGTATTAGTCCATCCCATCCTGTTCTTTAATGGTTTAATATACTGGAATAGATTTCACTTGAAATTTCTTTTGTATATTGATAGTTACGTAAGGCCTTGCGTAAAACTCAATAGCCTAAATAACCATCGATGAGGCAAGTCCAAACAATGCATGATGAAGTAAGTAATAATAAGCACTGTAAATTTACAACCACCACATCATGTTCGTTGCTCTAGCTATAGCCTTTGCTCAAAGCTCAAGTCAGGTAAGCAATAATATTGCCTCATAGATATGTCACCTATACATCAGCCTTGCTTAAAGTCAAAAGTCAGAGGTCTTCCTTGACTTGACTAGGAGAGAAAGCTAGTTAGCACGAGTGAAAGAGCTAGCTAGCTATAGCTAACAAGAACAAATGTGTTCGTGTTAGTCTTGTAGAAAGAAGTTGAATAATTGGGGTTGTGTCTAATACTTTAATTTGGGGTGGCAATTTCACATGTTGGTAGTGAGATGCTACTCTAATCTTCATGCAACTATGGAAGTGAATGTGAATTCAAAGGGCTATGAGGTTTGGTGTGGTGTTGTTGAACAACATAGCTCCAATAATATGGGATACTCGATGACGTGGTGGATCTCATAGATTTTGTTGATGAGTGAATTAATGAAACTCTCGTCAAACCTTGATGCAAAAGCATAAAGCGTATACCTTCCTAACCAACCTTGTGTCTTTTTTTTCTTCCATCTATCCCTTTCTTTGCTACATCCTTCTTCCTCATGAGGTTTATAGTTCAAATGGATAAGAGTACGTACCTACTTGAGTTTGAAATTTGACTCTCGCATTTTTAAACTATTAGTGTGACTTGTGCAACAACTAACCAAAAAGACTAAGAATGTTAACAATTAAGTCATTCTCCTTCTCCTCGTACGTACATGTAAAAAAATCTATAGCAAGTCCACGTAATTAAATGCCAATATAGTACCATTCTATTGGGTAAAAATACAGATTGTACTGTTGCTCATATTACACTTTACTGTTTCATAGGACTCAAAGTATCATGAGAATGATATATTTTAGTAACCAATTATATAATACTACATATGTATGTCACGTCTGAGAAAAATAAGCTATGCCTATCATATAACTAAGACTTTGTTTTCGCATGCATTTACAATCTACTCTCTATAGTGTTTATTTTCTTGCAGCAAAATGAAACGATAATTTTGTGAAAATTCAGTCTCGATCATGTATATACTACCTTATCCGTTGCATCATTGGTATGCTGTTTGTAACTTCAATGTAATACGGATTGATATAGATAACGTTTCATATTTGTCAATGGGAATTGGGATGAACAATCAATGATCAAATATATCAGCTAAGAACTGAAACGGGTTTTCTCATATTTGGTTTTGGATCAGGTTGGTGACAGAGTGACGTAGGCCACTCTAGCCATTCATATGCCGTCCGTACGACATTTACATGCACGGCGTAATAGGAGGACCGAAGAATGCGGAGGCCCCGTTCATGACGAACCCCAATCTTCTACCGTTGAAGTTTGACATTTTTTGGCATGTGATTTTTGACATTTTTTGGCATGTGATTTCTTAGCGACGTTAAGGATATCGGAGTTTTAATCTTTGTTATCCCTTAATTGTATCTCCATAAATCCCAATATTCTCTATCAAATCTCAATTGCAGGCTTTAATCGCCTCATTTTCGTTTTACACTCATGCATTACTTTTATAAACACATGAATTTTGTATTTAACAATAGAATGTATTATATATCGAGTAAACAATAATTACTCGTGATTACTCGTGATTGTTATAATTTTGCACTTCACTTATATCTTTAATTATATTTGAATTGTATATCTTCTTCAATCTTCATGCCTTGATTTTCTCCATTAACCTCAATTTTCTCTATCAAATCTCCGTCGGTTTATACTTGATTAGTTTTTCTTTTTTTTCCTTTTCCGGTCAACCAACAAATATTCGTACCATTTTGTACTCATAAGCAAGTCCTCCCTCCATTCGAGTCCACCATAGACTGTCCAGAAAGTCAAAAAAATGAAAACTAGGGAAACAAACTCCATATCTGGAGGGTTAAATGGCACAGCTAGCTTGCAGATGAAGCAAACCGGTTCTTTCATATGATCACATCAGCCCCCAAGGGTAGAAGAAAATAAGAAGCTATCTAGAATGGCATTACCGCCAAAAAAGAGGCCATTAATTATGCCTGATTATTGACAATTGCTTCTTCCGTTTCTCTAGCCCCTCAGCTTCCTCCTTAAATAGCTATCCACCCTCTACCTTCTTCTCACACCCAAATCCTCTGTTTCTTCAGTCTTCCACACAGAGTCATGGCTTTCATGTCTCTGCTCTGCATTGTTTCCCTCATTGCGTTCTCAACAGTTTTCGTTGACGCAAATGTTCCCGGTGTTTACTCCGGCGGACAATGGAAGAAGGCCCATGCTACTTTCTATGGTGGCGGTGACGCCGCCGGAACCATGCGTAGGTCTTATTGCAGAAAATCTTGGCATTGATACTAAGATTACTAGATTAGAGACGTAAAATTCATTCGTTTTCTGGATTCCCATAACTACATTTTTATATCAAACTCAGAAGCTCTGTCATTTTTTGCATCACTAATGTATAAGGTTCTTCCTTTTTAAGGTTTTTGGACTACCCAAACCCCGTTTTTCCCACCAATTTCAAAAACCACATCTCTTAAAACCCCAAGCTTCAATTATTAAGTTTTACAGCAGAAAAAGAACAATCTTGTATATACTTTCACTAATTTATGTTGGCTCTGTTTTACAGAAGGGGCATGTGGGTACGGAAATCTGTACAGCGACGGCTACGGCATCAACACGGCGGCGCTGAGCACTGCCCTCTTCAACAACGGTTTGACCTGTGGAGCTTGTTTTGAAATTAAGTGTGTAAACACCAAATGGTGTCACTCTGGTAGTCCCTCGATCTTTGTCACCGCCACCAATTTTTGCCCCCCAAATTGGGCTCAGGCCAGTGACAATGGCGGCTGGTGCAATCCTCCTCGCACTCATTTCGATCTCTCTCAGCCCATCTTTCTCAAGATCGCCGAGTACCGCGCCGGCATTGTCCCTGTTGTATATCGCCGGTTAGCCTCTGACTCACTCTGTTTTCTCCTTTTCTTTTGGGCTAATTCACAAAAATATACCTGTAGCCCCCTAAATGTTTCTTCTAAAACAATTACATTCCAAAAGAAAAATGTCACATAGAATTGAATTTCATTGTTAGCTAAATTGGTACATCCGTCCATGTTTTGTTAAGAGTGGACATGTAACATGCACATAAACCCTCACTCGGTGAGTTAAATCCAAATCATATATCATTATGCTTGATCAAAATGTTACCTAAAAACTTTTTCCCCCCTCCAAAATGGTACATTAGATAAAAAGTTATTGTGCATCGGCTGTTCAACTTTGTCGGATTTAACTCAAAGGGCGAAGATACCGATGGGTATCAATATGTACACCGGCAGTACCATTTTTATTTTTGATTCACTGTAGTACTAATATCAATTTGGAGAATCTTTTTGTTTGTTTCGGAAGATGACTTGACTGCCTTGTTTGTTTGTGTAGGGTGCCATGCCGGAAGCGAGGAGGGATCAGGTTCAAGATCAATGGCAACCCCCACTTCAACTTGGTTCTGATCACCAACGTCGCCGGTGCTGGGGACGTTGTGGGGGTGAGCATCAAAGGGTCCAAAACTGGATGGATGCCAATGACGCGTAACTGGGGGCAGAACTGGCAGTCAGGCACCGTCTTGGTCGGACAGTCGCTCTCCTTCAGTGTCAAAACCAGTGACGGTCGCCACACTACTTCTTGGAACGTTGTCCCGTCCAATTGGCAGTTTGGTCAATCTTTCACCGGAAAAAACTTCAGAGTCTGATCATGGATTGGTTGAAGAACGTTTGATTATTATTTATATATCATATTTATTTTTGTTTATGGGATAAGAGAGGTATAGTATTTTGTTTATGGGATAAGAGACATATATGCTGTTATGAATCAAAGTTCTTTTATCTGCTGTGTAGATTTTCAACACCTCAACTTATTGCATTCATGTCCCATTTAACATTCCAAAAACCAGGCCTGTCTTATATGAAAATTTTCTGACGAAATTTCATATCCTGTTTGCATAAATTCAGGGTTCAGGGTTTAAGGCTAATACTCCGAAAATTGAGTATGTCCTAAAGTCTTATTCTAGAATCACTGTGCTCTGCTCATACATGAACATCAATCACTACCAATGGGAAAAGATAAATAAACCCCATAAAATTTTAACATGCAAAAAAAATTAAAAAACAGAATCAAGAACAAGAAAAATCACTAAAAATTTCTGTACCAAAAAAAAAAAATTCAGTGAAATTTAAGAAATGTGAGATGGAACCAGTAGACAAAACGGGACAAATAACCCGTCGTCTGTGGATGCCCATCTCTACGGTTGTCTGGCCGCTGCCCAATTCACACCGAATCAACGGTGTAAATCAGGCGTTCAATGTAAGCACTGTTAGTTCAAATGAGAAAGCGAATCGAAAATCGCTTCCTCTAAAAACCCAATAAGTGCATAAAACCAAAATCAAATCTAAAAAGGGGCTCATATCAAGTGTATAGAATAGAATGACCTCTCATTGTGGGCCCAAAAACCCTAACTCGAATTGAAAGAAAAAGAAGACAAAGATTCTCCCCAGGCGCCGAGAGCCAGCCTTGAAGAAAGGGGCGGCGAATCTTCTGGGGTTTCTTTGCCGTCTTTCTTCTTCCAGTCGAATTAGGGTTTTCCAAAATCTTGGAGCAGTCCCACTCAAGCCTCTCTCTTTATAATCACAGCCCCAATTTTACAGATGGGAGAATGCTCTAGGTAGGCGGAGGAAGAACAGAGATCTAAGATTATGAAGAATTTGGGTAGAAAGACGCCATTATATATAGCCTTAGGGTTACAGGGAAACTTCTTAAACGCGGTCGTTTTCGGGAGCCTCCCAATTAGTCTCAACGGCGTCGTTTTGCGACTTCTATTGTTTTCTAATTTGCTGTGGAAAATTTTAAAAAAATGGAGCAATCGGAACAGTTTGACAAAATCCTCAAATGCATTGTTTTCGGTATATTAATGTATTAGTACTTTTAACGATAAGTGATGGTAGACCGATTTCTTATAAATAGCGGATTATAGAGAGTTGGTCTACCACTGCAAGAGGCCGCTACCATTTGCAATGGTCTAGCCTACAACTGATACACTGGGGTACGTTAGGTACTTGAGAATTTTTATTCTTGCCAAACATTGATGTTAGTCTCAAATATAATTTTTGCGATTTTAGAAGTTTAAACAGATTACTTGATTATAACTGCAGAGCTGACAAGAAGGCCTTAAAACAGATATTCCAGATTCTGATATAATCATGAGATGTAATAACAGATAGGAAACTGAGAAAGCTTGCAAAGCAATTATTCATTAGCACACATACTGATACTGGTACAAGCGAAATCAAATGTGAATAACTCAGAAACCAAAGAAACCAAACTTTATACATGTGAAAATGAATGGTTTCCATGGAGACAAAGTTTGAATTAGAGGTTGGGAACCACTACACTGCTCATATGGACGCGGCACTCTAATTCCCAAATTCTATTAAAAGTACAGATGAGTTCATCAACTAAACAAATGAATACATCTTATTGAAAACGAAAGACCACTGCTGAAGATCAACGATTGATACAAGGAGACCCCAGGACTGGGCATAAGGCCGGAAGAGTTTATTCAAATCATATGCGTCAGAAAAATCCATCTTGCTCACCATATTCAGCCTGCAGAAAAGGAAATAAATACTTGAATCAAGGGCATGTCACGCCAGCGTACTACGTATTTTGAATATGCTACAGTTTGAATACCAACCTTTAGTCAATATCCAATCGCTGTTTCTTTTGTTTCAATTCCTTCAGAATAAATGCAGCTCCCTCTTTCAGCGTAGCCTTTCGTCCCATACCATAGTGCCACAATTCTGAAGTTATATACCTCCCGCTAGGGTTGTATTGATTTATCTCCATTAAAGCTGATATTACAGCATTATATGCTTCATCACCCAATTCATTCTTCAAACGTTTGAGTTTCTCATCATCTTCATTTATAAATTCCTGAGCCAGTTGCAATGATAATACGTAAACCATACAAATCAAAAGGTAAGAATATAAGGGGAAACTGCCGAGAGTTTCACAAGAAAAAGCAGAGAGAAATTTAGTATGATTAACACTTAAAAGATAAATGCTGCAACTATATCACATTACATAAAAAGAAAAAAAGAAAAAAAAAAAGAAGCAAGAATTTTTTTTTTTTAGTTTTATTTCTTTTTTTCTTTAAGAATTTTTAATCGTATGTGTCTTTGCTGTCGAAGCACATTAACCAATCAAAGTAATATCTGGACATATGATATATTTGGCATTTAGACCATGCACATTTCTAACCAGGAACTATGAAGGACATTAAATCACAAACCAAACAAGCATCTGAGTGAGGGCATCAGATGTGGCAGTAGGAAAGGACTTTGCTATCAGAACTACAAATTTGTCCAACTGATTATATAAGCAATTTGACAGCTCATAACTCACAAGGATAGCCACTATTCCAATCGAAGATTGAACAGAACATGCGGCTCATGGAAAAATATTAGAAGAGCTTTTTCCACATATCTGATACCTTTTCTTTTTATCGGATGCTTTCTACTGCTAGGGATAACAGATAATACAACCAAATTTAATGAGATATTGAGAATAACAGAAAGTATACCTTATGGCCCCCTTTTACTGGAACAACTTTGAAAGGATGCCAATCTGGATCCTTCAAGTATTCTTCCCATAAAGAGCACAACTCGGAGGCCTTCTCTTCAGCTTCTTCCACATTATACTTGTACTTTCTCCTCATTGCTTCTTGGAATGGTTTATTGTCAAGCTCTCCCATTCTTTTAATACCAATTTGAGCACGACTGGACATTTCCATGTCTTTCAAGCCCTGCAGAATAAGTATATTAGCATTTTATGACACACTAGAGGAATTTCTTAAGAGCAGCAAAAAATTAAGGCACAAAGGTACTTTGCATTATTGAAGTGCACCAAATTGAAGATCCAGCTCCACTAAAAATCATTTTCCAAAACGAACAAAAGCATGTCTAACCCACAATCTACCAGTCAAGTATCAATCTAAATCTGAAATGAAAAACACTGCTACATTATCTTATGAGGCACTTAATCAACTCAAAACACTTTTTTTTTTTTCCAGAAAATTACCTTAAAAGATCCCATGCTCAACTACCCGACAAATAATAGATTGTTAAAGATCGTAATTCACCATCCTCTACACCATGTTCTGCTAACTATAATAATAAAAAATATTGTAAAACATTCCATTCAAAGTTTCTCAATTAGTTTTCATTATCAATCGTTATACGAATTGTTTGGCACAAGCAAAAGACTGTAACATAACCCAAGAAGCCCCAAACTACAAACATAAGTCGTAATGTTACTTTGCAACTCTTGTAGAACCATCTGAAGCCAGATGCCTGCCTTTTATAAAAAGAAGCTACCAATCAGGCAGAAAATAAGTAAAAAAATAAACTATAAAATACTTACATTAATCAGTTCCTTACGAGCTTCCTGCAGCTCATCATTGCTCTTTCGCTCCTTTACAATTAGAGTTTGATTCAAATCTTCTAAATCTTCAAGTTCACTTTCCTTTTCTCTCAAACCTTTCAGCATTCTGTCCACCTTTTCCAGTACTTCAGCATCACCATCATCTCCCATGCGCCTTACAACATTTAAATTCCCTCTTAGTTGCTCAATTTGTAATTCAAGAGCTTGCTTTTCATCGAAGTCCTTCTCCAGTTTAATTATTTTATTATGGAGCTCCTCCTTTTCCCTCTGGATGAAATTGGTGACAACATGCATCAATGATCTTATCTGAAATCTATAAAATAANAAAAAAAAAAAAAAAAAAAAGGTAACAAACCTTCTGATCTTCTGCCAGTTTCAATAACTTTTCATTAGCTTTCACTTGCTCTGCAGCAGCCATTTGGAGAGAACTATTTTTCACGGAATTCTATAAGAACAGAATAAGCGTTAATGAAGTCTTCGTAAACACAGAGCTTGGTAAGAAATCTCATATAATTCCTTCCTCGTATGTGGGATAGGAAAGCTTTTGCCTCATGCAACATATTCAAAATACAGGAAGGATATCACTGAATCTGAGCAATAATTTTCATTTCATCTGAATACACACACACACACATCAGGATACAGAATCTACTTAGTTGCATATCAGATGTCATCCAATCAGTTAACATAAGGATATCACTGAATCTGGCACATAATTTTCATTTCATGTGAATGTTCACAGAACAGCAAATGAACCAAGGAAGATAAAGGTAACATGCATGTAGCAAATTGCAGTCTACAGCTATCAGTGGTCATATTCAGGATTCCTTTTCATGTCAAGTTTGCAATCAGTGTGAATGTGGGAAGAATCTTTTTTTTTTTTTTGCTATTTTCTTTCAGTAAGAATTTTGAAAGTAAAATACACATGACATGACTTGGATGAGACTCAAACAGCATGCTTGTGTTCGGTTACCTTTTGACCAGTTGGTTTTCACCAGTCAGCATTCATATATTGTCAAAGGGATGTTAATAATAAAATCAAAGACAACCGTGCAACAATGAAGCACAAAGTAGCACACCTTTTCAATCTCCTCAGCAAGCTTTCTACTTTCACTTTCGTTATCCAGAGCACGCTTCTCCATTTCTTCTATATGCGACTCAAGCTCTTTCTTTTGGGATTCCAACTGCTCCTTGAGTTTTTCGTGGTCACTAAAAATCCTCTTAAAGTGATCCTGTGCACTTACTTGTATCTTTTTTATCTCTGTCACCACAAACAAGCATGCCATGAATATTGTCTCTTCAGCATTGTAATACTAGAAAACGATAATGAAATATACCAGACCACAATGGTAAAAATAAACATCTTTACCAAACTAAGGTACCGTACAGCTGCAGAAATGAAATATGCATGAAGCTCTTTAACAACAAAATGTAAGAGCTAAGTCACAGTTCTGGTTAAAGGATCAGAAAAACTGGCCAAAGAAGAAATTCAATGTTGCTTTTGATAATAGCATTCTTCCATTTCTTCATTAAGTAGAACCAAAACATACCTTCATTGTAAGCCTGTACGAGCTTATCTTTCTCTGTGATTACGTTCTTAATGGCACTTGTAGTTTCATTGCATTTCAGCTCCATCTCTTCCAAATCTTTGTTCTTGACCTCAATAATACTTGTCAGATTAGATACTAGGCTATTCTGCTTCCTGGCTTCTTCCTCCATAATTTCAGAAATAGATTTAAGGTCCCCAATCTTACGGAGGTGCTCTCCAACAATATTGTTTGCTTTATAGTCGTCAGTGCGGGCAACCCAAGCATAAAGACCAGATTTTTGGTCACCATCAGCAAACCAGTCCTTTCTTCCGTGACGATCTGCCTCATAAGCCCTCTCAAAAGCCATAGCATTAACGTAGCCAGGCCAATCTTTCTTAAATTCCACAACAGCACTTCCTGAGTGACCCCTATAATTCCACAGAGGATGAACTCTAGAGGGATTGAACCCACTTCTTATATACTCATCTCTCAGCTTGGATCCACTTTCTCCTACGAATCGCCCATCATTTGCTCGTCTGGTTGGGATATTAGCCACCACCCCTATCCAAGGCCACACAAACTTTTCATCATGGTCACAATCGACTGGGGGTTCTTCCTCAGCTGCAGGTTTTGATGGACCACCTTCAGCTACATTTTCCAAATATTTTGTCAAAGCCATGTGTTTCGCCTTCTCTTCCATGCTTCTCTTGTCTGAATTACTCTTTCCCACCCCAGACGCATGTTGGAGCAGGTCCTTTAAATTAAAATCCCGCTTTCTCTTCCTCTGGCAGAAGGGGCACATAAATACACCATCCGCACCTTTCACCCTGTGTTTTCCATTCTTCAGCTCTTTGAGATATTGTTCTACCTCCTCATCCAATTCTGAGTCACTCAGATCTGTATCCTCATCAGAGCTATGATCCATCTCCAAACTCCCCATTTCCACTGTAGTTAAAAAGCAACCTGAACATCAAAATTTCCGATATCACTTGTCAAATTGCTGTTGAAATCAATGATGTCGAATAGCTCATTACGAAGTTCAACATTTGTAAAGACATTCAAAGCAAGCAGAAATTAGACTCGACTCACTTGAGTGAGTCTGTATAACAGTATCAGGTGTCCAAACACTTTAAATCTAATTTTTCACAATTTGACAAACATGGGTCGGTTTTTTACTTTCTATTTTCTCCCTGAAAATTAGATGATAAATTCAACCCAGAAAAATGAAGAAGAGAAACAAAACAAGGCTTCACATTTCACAAATTTAGCTCATGTACATCAGTAAACTAGCTCTATAAGTCTATATATATACTTACTCAGTTCATCTTCAACATAATTCCTTCATTTCTCTCTTCTGTGAAATCAAACACTACCCAATTCCAACAACAAAGAACTACACTTCACAAAAATACCCATGCAACCCCACTCACAAAATCCAAAATTCACAAAAATTACACAACTCTAATCACAACAAACTCTCCTAAAGCTCCAAACTTGAAGCCTCGGACAAATTCAAAACCCTAAAAAGGCAATGCATGCCGTGCAAAATGTACATGCAAGCAGCTAATCGGAAATTAGAGAGCGCGAGTGACGTCACCTGAGAGAGAATCGGAGCTCCAGAGGCCGCTGAGAGAGACGAAGAAGAAGAAGAAGAAGAAGAAGAAGAAGAGGGAGTCAGAGTCACTCTCTGACTTGGAGACAAGAACCACTGGGTTTTAACCAAGGGAGAATTTGGGTTTGGTTGGTTTGGTGGTCAGTGAAATCCCACAAGGCATTTATATGGGGCATTTGGTAATACCGTGCAGTGTGAAGGAAGAAGACAATTGTGTAGCAATTCGAGAGCTTCAACGGTTGTGAGGACCGATTAGGGAAATTTAATTAGGGGAGTTGAACGTTGCCTCCAAAATCTGGTCATTCTGAAAAATCCAATATCGGGAAATTTTTGTTTCCAATATTTGGGGTGTACCTAGTTGGTCTTGTATTCCATCTAGGGTATTGAACATGCAATGTATGATGGGTTTCATTGATGTAAGAAGTTACGTTATTGAGATGTATGTGTTACGGGTTTAGAATGTATGCACTACGGTTTAAGGATAGAGTTTATTGATCTCGTGAGTTACGTTTTTAGGATGTACGTGTTTTTGTAGTCGTGCTTCTGCCTTTGAACACAGTTTATTTGAATATTCCTTTTTAAAGTGTTTAGTGGTTTAAGAAGTTACGTCTTGTAGGATATACATGGTTTCATAATAGTGTTTCTGCCTTAAATGGTTTATTTTGGATCTTTTTATTTCAAATGGTCAATGATTTAAAAAGTTACGTCTTTAAAATGTGTGCGTTTTTTATAATTGTGTTTCAACCTTTGAACAATGTTTAGGTTTATTTGAATTTTTCTATTTGAAATGTGTGAGATAAGAGCGAAATCCCGTGTAAAATGGTTGTAAAGCATGCAGTAATTACTAGGGGAGTTACTGACATTTTCAGTATCGAGGCGAGACTCATCATGCTTAGCTAGAGTGATACATGTTGGATGAGAAGAAAACACACATGGATGGCATGCGAGTTGTAGGGTGTCTGTTGACATTTGGAGTTATGAGCTGAGTTCACCGATAAATCATTCATGCATATTTAATGATAAACGTAAAGTAAGAAAGAAATTTCACATGAAGGGCATAGTGATATAAAATTAAATTAAACGAGCGTCCACAGAAATATGACTCCTAAAATCAAGAGTCCAAAAGGACCAAAACATTTGCCTCACTTTTCTTTCGTTAAGGAAGAAGACTAATCTTAATACCGTACGTGTTTGGTAAGGCAAAGTTAGAAACAATTTTTGTTGTAACAAAGGGGGTTGAATCCATCAATGGATTATTTCATGATTTGTTTCCCAAAATTCTCCAATCCTGTTATTCCTTTAATAGAAAATCTATTTTAATTTCTCATGCCTATAAAAAAAAAAAAAAAAATTTCATTTTGTAAACCAAACGATACCTTAATGTCACGAGGCGAAATGATAATCAATTCTTTTTTCGCCAACCAAATGACACCATAAAAATCTATATTTCCTCTTCCTTTTTTGAGTTTTTTTCCAACCACATACCACTTAGAGCAAGTTCACCCGTTGGGTCATCAGGTCACCCACTATTCACTACTTTTTAGTGTTAATTTCACTCTCTGGGTCACGAGCACAGTGTATTTCGTGCCCTGGGTCACCCTGTACAGTGTTCTGGGTCACCATGGTGACCTGCATAGTGTATTTCGTGATCCAGAGAATGAAAATTTTAGAGTAGTAAATAGTAGGTGATCCGGTGACCCAACGGGTGAACTTGCTCTTACCTCCTGCCAGGATATAATGACGTAGTTTGACTGCCTTGGACAAATAAATTCCGACATTGATTGGCAAACAAACACATGTATTCGGATTCGGATTCGGATTCAACCAAATCCGACCCGAATTGGATCCGGTGAAAAGTCCGCTCCTTATCCACGTCCAATTTCGCTTGGGCCTGTTTAGGCCCAAACACCCGGTCATCTCCTACCTCCAGTCCCTCCCACTCTATCAAACAGACAGAACCAGCTTTCAGAGTCGTCAAAACCAAAACCAGCACCGGAAAGATGTTCCCTCAATTCGGCGCCACCGCCGATACTCTGAGCAAGGCGTCGACAATGGTGTTCCGGATCGGCACCGACGCCCACCTCTACGACGACCCCGAAGACGTCAGCATCGCTCCTCTCCTCGACAGCAAGTTCGACTCCGAGAAGTGCGAAGCTCTCAAACGTCTCCTCGCTCTCATCGCTCAGGGCTTCGACGTCTCCAATTTCTTCCCTCAGGTTCGAAAAATCTAATCCCTAAGGCTCTGTTTGGCCGCAAATTTTGATCTGAGCAAATCTGAAGCTCCTGAATCGGAATTGCAGGTTGTTAAGAACGTAGCGACTCAGTCACTGGAAGTGAAGAAGCTAGTTTACTTGTACCTGTTGCATTATGCTCAGAAGTATGTTAATCTGAATCACTGACTACTTGATAAGCTTTTCGGATTCGTTTGTGAGCTGGAATTTGAATTATTGTATGTGAAATTTCATGTTGCAGGCGTCCGAATGAGGCTTTGCTATCGATTAATTGCTTCCAGAAGGATCTAGGGGATCCGAACCCGTTGGTGAGGGCGTGGGCGCTGCGAGCCATGGCTGGGATCCGGCTGCATGTTATTGCACCTTTGGTTGTGGTTGCTGTGGGGAAATGTGCTAGAGATCCGTCTGTGTATGTTCGAAAATGTGCTGCCAATGCACTTCCTAAGCTGAATGATTTGCGCCTTGATGAGTGTACTGCCGGTATTGAAGAGGTCTGATTCATTTGTATCTTCAATAGTTGTAGACTTGTAGATGTTGTTCTTTTCGTTAAGATTTCGATCTTATTTGGTGGAGAAATGGAAGAAACAGTTTGTATTCACTACAGCAGTATCATATCATTGTCATGTTGCTTGTGCACTAGACATATAGCTGCTGTTGATTCTATCGTATAAGCTAGATGCCTAGTTCAATCAAAACTGGTTTATTTGTGTTATGAATTATCTTCTACATGCATGAAAGTGTTCAAACGTCTCCAAAATCTACATGCCTTGGGTGAAGTTTATATTCTGTACTGAAAGTTTTGTGATGTGTGTGTGGTTCATCACAGCCCTTTGTAGATGCAATGCTGTATTTGTATATGTGGGATATCCCATATCATTACACAACCTGAATGGATGGTACCAATGTTCTTAACATCCATATGATATTCTACACTATGCAGATTATTGGAATACTGTTGAATGACAATTCCCCTTGTGTTGTTGGAGCTGCTGCCGCTGCCTTCTCTTCAATTTGTCCAACTAATTTGTCTCTTATCGGAAGAAACTATAGAAGGTTATGCGAGATTCTTCCTGACGTTGAAGAATGGGGTCAAATAGTTTTGATTGGGATCCTTTTGCGCTATGTAATTGCAAGGCATGGGTTTGTGCAGGAATCCATTATGGCTTCTTTGCATCATACAGAGAATTCTAAATCTCAGAACGATTTCTGCGACACCAATTCTGTATTAGAAGACAGCGGTGACATGAGTGGTCTTCATGAGTCTGAATTAGCAAATGTTGTCTTTCGATGTTACATAGAAGGGCCAGATGAATATTTATCACGAGTGGGTTTTATGCATAAAGATTTCTCTGAATTCAATCCACATTTTACATCTGGAAACAATAATGAGGCTGTGAAGTTCCTGCTGCGATGTACCTCACCATTGTTATGGAGTAATAATAGTGCAGTTGTACTAGCAGCTGCTGGTGTACACTGGATTATGTCACCAATGGAGGAAGTAAAAAGAATTGTTAAACCGCTCTTGTTTGTCCAAAGATCATCTACTGCCTCAAAATATGTGGTAGTTAACATTTCCTTGTGATTGAATCCTTGTGTACTTTATAATGATTAGTTTACAGTTGGCAAAATGGTGAGGATTGTTTTCTTATTGACCAGTGCAGGTTTTGTGCAACATTCAAGTGTTTGCTAAAGCAATTCCTTCGCTCTTCTCTCCATATTTTGAAGACTTCTTCATATGCTCATCAGATTCATATCAAATTAAAGCCTTGAAACTTGATATACTGGCTCACATAGCTACAGATTCATCAATTCCATTTGTTCTCAAAGAGTTTCAGGTATTTTGTCTTCCTTTTAAATTTGGTTGGACCTTTCCTTTCAAGGCCGATAGGCGCCTCACTTCTGCTAGGAAGTTTTATATTGGATACCTTTATGCAAACATTAACATATGATAAGATATACATACGTGTGTGTGTGTGTGTGTGTCATGAAAGACATGTATCCTTTGCTTATTGCTCTCGTGTGTTTCTAGGATTATATTAGAGATCCAGACAGGAGATTTGCTGCTGATACTGTTGCTGGAATTGGTATCTGTGCGCAACGACTTCCAAAAATGGCAAACACATGCTTGGAATTTCTATTGGCTTTGACCAGACAGCGTCAGTGACCATCTACTTCTATTGTTGTAGATCTTAAAAAAGTTTTGTGTGTTTTCTGAAGTACTGTCTATTCTTGCAGAAGTTATGACTGGGGAATTTGGGTCTGTGGAGGGAGAAGCAAATATTTTGATTCAAGCAATAATGTCTATTAAATCAATCGTTCAGCGAGATCCACCCAGTCATGAAAAGGTAGTCTTAGTTTTTCTGCTTAGCCGTTGGCATGTATATTTTCTTTTTCTACTCTGCTAGTAACTTTGCTACTAATTCCAAGTCTTCAGATAAGATGTAAATGAAGGAAGACTTGATTGTGCATTAAGTCTTTTGGAGGAAAATTTTCTGCTCATTACATGCTTCATTTAGATAACAAATTTGGGTTCATTTGCCTCATTATTTGGTTGGGTTTTGTAGATGATTTTACTAGTACAATGTGGTACTTTTAGACCTTTTATATCTTCTCTATGTGGTTTTTCTTTTCGGGCCTTTACTAACTAAATTTGATACATTTTGAAGGTTATTATTCAGTTGGTTCGCAGTTTAAATTCGGTAAAGGTGCCTGCAGCTCGTGCAATGATTGTTTGGATGGTGGGGGAGTATAACTCTTTAGGCGATATAATTCCAAGGATGTTAACAACAGTACTCAAGTATCTTGCAAGGTGCTTTACTTCAGAAGAGTTGGAGACAAAGCTTCAAATTTGTAATACTACAGTTAAGGTACTATGGGAAACCATTGTTTGTTGTATAATGTCTTCTATTATCTGCATGTCTTTATAAGGAAGTTGTTTTAAATTCCTCTAGCACCTGTATATTTTTATATTTATAAAAATATACAGGAACCAATTTCTATTTGTACTTTTGATGAAGTTTCTTCTCCAAGTAATATGTCAATGGACCTCTGTGTCTAAATGTTGAAGCGATCTGTTTTCTAGGTTTTATTGCGTGCTGAAGGAAATGATTGGTCAACAATCCAGAAAGTTTTGAGCTATGTGCTGGAACTGGCCAAATGTGACTTAAGCTATGATGTTCGTGACCGTGCTTATTTCCTAAAGAATCTTTTGTCATCTTATCTGGATTCTCAAGGTCTGAAGGAGGAAAACATTATTCTGTCACAAAATAAAGATATTCCATGTGTCCTTGCAAAATACTTGTTTGGAGGACAAACAAAATCAAATTCACCTGAGCCCATTGATCACAGGTTTTATCTTCCTGGCTCTTTATCACAGATAGTACTTCATGCTGCTCCAGGGTATGAACCTCTTCCGAAGCCCTGTACTATGCTCTCTGATGGCCTCGAAATAAATGAATTTGGGGAGGGAGTCACTAACAGTGACACATATGTTACAGATGATCAAAATTCAGTCTCTGAGTCTTTGGATGAGGAGAATTCTTTTAGTTATAGTTCACAACATTCTAATGGCAATGGCAGTGAAGAGGATGGTTCAGCAAGTGAAGATGATGACAATTCTAACCCGTTGATTCAATTAACGGATGTTGGCAATGCCCATGAAGTGAAAAATGGAGCTTCTCAATCTGCTTCGGATTTCGGGGAATTGTTGTCAAATAGAGCTTTGGAATCATGGTTGGACGAACAGCCTGGTTTTTCGAGCTCGCATAATCCAGAACAAAGTCAAGTCCATAGATCTTCAGCAAGAATCTCCATTGGGGATATTGGAGGGCAAGTTAAACCTAAAATCTATGCACTTTTGGACCCTGTGAATGGAAATGGCTTAAAGGTTGACTACTCATTTTCATCTGAGATTTCAGACATCTCTCCCCTTTTTATATGTATTGAAGTTTCCTTCAAGAATTGTTCAAATGAGATCATGTCTGATATATATTTGGTTGACGAAGAATCTGACAAAGGCACAGACTCTGGAGACCAGACTTCGGTTACGCATGAAAGGTAATTTAGATATATTTGTCTGATACAGTTCTAATCTAAGAAAATGTTAATTAGACTACTTAAATATGCATTTTGTTCAGAAAATAAAGATGCTCTTCTCTTCCCCAAGATGCTCTTCTCTTCCCTGTGTTTTGATAACGGCAGTTGTCATATACATCAGTCTGTGACATTAACTCATGATCCAAGTGCTTATTTAGTGGACACTTAATTATTGTGCCTGAGAAATACAGAAATTGGCTATCTCTATTTCTGGGGATAGCATTAGTTATCATGAAAAAAAAAATCATGAAAAAAAAAGAAGAAACCATCTGTAGTGCACTTGAGCTTTAGTAAACCAAGTTGAGTTGTTCTTATGCTGGATTTGTAAAAAGGATGAGGTCAAACATATTGTCCTGGAGCTTTTACATATTTCTTAAAGTTTGCCCCCCTTGTAATGTAGGGTCTATTATCAACTTTTCTTACCATTGTTAATTTTGTTCCCTTTTTTACATAAATGGTCTTTGTTTTGGTGGGTATCAATTGTAAAATGAAGTATAAACTTTTATGGTTGTTTTTTCCCTCAATGGTTGAGATAGATGCATATAGTTTAGTTGGTGTTTGACAGACTCTGGTCCGCGCTTAGATGCTTTGGAGAACTACTGTTCAGCACGATCCTTTTTGTTCTTAGGCTAGCCATACAGTATTAGGATTATGCTTATTTCTCCTCCTGGCATCTTTTATTTTCATGAGGGCTAATCTTTTGTCATGATTTATCTTGATACTGCAGCTCCATGATATCTCAAAATAATGCGTCAAATCTAGCTTCTGTAGAAGAGATCACTTCTCTGGAATCTGGTCAAACTGTGACAAGAATCATCCAAGTTCGCTTCCATCACCACCTCTTGCCTCTCAAACTCACCTTATATTGTAATGGCAAGAAGCTTCCTGTTAAGTTGAGGCCTGACATTGGATACTTTGTAAGAGCTCTTCCTTTGGATGTTGATGCCTTCACAATTAAGGAGTCTCATCTGCGAGGAATGTTTGAATGCACAAGAAGGTAGAGTGATTCATTTTTCTGAAGTCATATAAAATTGTTAATTATGGATTTCAAAATCTTCTTCTAGTTAGGTCTTTGTTGGCAATGTAGATTGAATGTCATGTTTTGTAAAACAGGTGCAATTTCATTGATCACATTGAGGATCTAGACAAGAATAAGGGAGACAAGTCTTTGGTAGAAGACAAATTTCTTGTAATCTGCCGAAGTCTTGCGTTGAAGATGCTTAGCAATGCGAATCTGTATCTTGTGTCTGTTGACATGCCGGTTGCAGCAAAACTTGACGATGCAACAGGTTTGTGCTTACGTTTCAGCAGCAAGCTCTTGAGCACCTCAGTCCCCTGCTTAATTACCATTACTGTAGAAGGTAGATGTTCTGAACCACTGGAACTGACGGTCAAAGTGAACTGTGAAGAAACTGTCTTCGGGTTAAATCTGTTGAACAGAATTGTGAATTTTCTTGGTTGAGCCCTCTCAGGCCCATGTATGATTTGGTAGGGATGCCGAAAACGAATATTCAGAATTCAAGAGAAAATAGGAAATACACTGTGTACTACAGTTTTCTAAACGTGTTGTATCTGTTCGTGCAGTCTTTGTACAGTAGGCAAAAGCATTGCGATCACACCTTTTTAGGAAAATGTCTTGACTCTCGAGTATGTTCATTCTTTTCGCAAGAAAGTGGGGTTTTTTAATTCCTGATTGTATCAGCTGCTCTTTGGTTGTTGTACAGTGGTTATACTTCGGATGTATACAAGTTTGTCAGTTTTCTGAATAGAGCTGGAGCTCGTTCAGAAATGCTTTAACTCGATGGAACACAAATGTTTACGTAGTAAAATGCTTTATAATGTTGAACTTGTGGTACAATGAATAATTAACTACACATATCGAAATCCTCTACATGTTGAGCAGTGTTTTACAGGACAGTTGCATTTTGATTCTCGTCATTTGCTCACAATGGCAGTAAATAGCGGAACTCAGATTCATGAGGTTGGACTTCTACCATTTTGTTTATCAGTGACTTTGTTTCACCATTCAAGCACTCCATTATCAATCTTTTCAGCGACCCAGATCGTGGCAATTGGCTGTAAATCCATTCTAGCAGCGAGTCCATATCATCTGCAAAATCGCGCATATGCCATTGTAGAAGCTTTGGCACCACAATTCTCTTCTTGCTAGTAACTCCCACCGAAGCTTCCAAGTACTCTACTTTGGCTCTCTCTAACTCATTTACAATCTCCTCTGAGGTATAGACCCTTAACTGCACATCAGATCAGGTGTACGTTTAAATTATGGAGGTTGGAGAAATACAATACGGAATAGATGGAGAAAATGCCTTTCTGAAATGAAATAGGACAGCAATGATACACTTACTGCTGGTGAGGACCAACTTCCTCTGCAAAGAGCAAAGGTCACATTTGGTTCAGGGTATCCTAAACCATAGGCATGTCTTAGTAGCATTTCTTTCTCATAAGCAGGTCCCTACTAATTGAGATGTAAATTGATCAGATAAAATAGAGGAAGGTTCAACAAGTATTATTTGGGTGGATATGGTTTCACTTACATGTTTTGTTTCTGATGGATGTCGGAGTATGAAATGCTCGATAGCTAGGGCATTGAGCACTATGCCGCCAACATTCAGTGCAGCCTAGTTGAAAATGGCACTGTTCATCAATTGAATTTCTAGAGTGATTTATGTGATGAATACTTTAGAATTGAGAATCAATCAGGCAGTGGTGTACCTTGTTCATAAGTGAAAGTAGCTTTTCTTGTGTGGAAGGCAACCCATGATCGAGAAATGCCTGAAAATTGATAAGAACAGAAGCTCACATCAGATATCTCACTTGATCTTTCTGTCTTTCTTGTTTTGTTACTTAAGATGTCTTACAGTACATGCATGATGCAGGCATTGTAGATATTGATCCAAAATGCTAGCTTCTGCTTGTATGTCAAGCAAGTCAAGTCCACATCACACAATTGACGCATCAATTTCCTGAACAGAATAGAAGACTTCATTGAAATAATAGTTTGGAATATGTGTCACAAATTAAAAATCATATATCATTGCTGACGAGACCTGCAAGTCACCTCAATTTTTCAATTCCATTTGAACAATCTGATAAGCGTCTGATGTCTAATGAGCTTCTTGTGATTTGGATGAAGTTCTTATATGGGCCAACGTCCCGGACAGCACCATCTATATCTGGCAAAATGCAATAAGGGTCAACATGTGATGTGTTGTAGTTGAAGAGCGCTGATGATTTGCAGTTGAATGAGGTTTTCGGCATGAACCCTTTTGAGTTCATACAAGAGAGAGTAAGCTTTGGCACAACAGATGATGACCCCTCTTTTTCCAATGAGGTCTGTTTTAGTTCAAGAAATATGCCTATAAGGCACTTGAGCAACTGTTCCGAGAGTTCATTTGGTTTCTGAATGCCACTTTCATTGTTCACAATGCTTTGAATTCTGCTTCTTCTGCTTAGTCTCCTTGACATTTCAGCAATCTCTACTGCCAAAGAAACACAAGAAACAAAACAAACACTATGAGTTTAATGCCGAAAGTGCAACCTCGTTGCTCACTTACATATTAGCAAGCAGTTTACCATCAGTTTTTGTGAAATTCCACCTTTGCATATCAGAAGCAGAACCAACAGAGGCTCTTCTATCCCTTACTCTCCTTTTTTCTTTTCTCAATGCTTCGTAGTTCTGCGACCTCGATCCCTCAATCAGTGACTGATTTCCAGCTCTGAAGAATGACTGATTCTGTTCCCACTGCCTCCTATGCATTTCCCACTCTCTTGTTTGAGCTCTCTCTTTGTACAACATCAGTTTCAGCTCTTCGACTTTTCTTTCAAGCCCACTGATCTCGTCTTCCACCATTTCCAGCTCTGAAAATAGTTCCTGAATCTGCACAGTGTAAAACCCTTATCTTAAAATTCAGTTCCACTTAAAGTAGATGTATATTTAAGTAGCCCTACATATAATGATATATTTACCTGAGGTGGAAGCAATGAGAGAAGACATGGGTGTGATAGAGCAGGTCCATGAAGTGCGCAGTGA
>LYNE01001896.1:43508-62209 GCA_001662545.1 Rosa x damascena
GATTGATGTCGGCGAGCCCTACCAAGTTCATTCAGCAGATAATCGATATCACTAAATTGCCACGGAGTCAAAGCCTTCTCCTGGCGAAGATACCTTAGAGCTTCCAAGACTCGCGAGAGGATGTCAGTCTCCAATACCCGAGGACCCAGATGTTCGTGAAGCACTATCTTAGCCTCATCCACAGCAGAATGAGGAGTTACCTCCAACACCCTCATCAATCTCTCGAATCTGGTAGGAGGAGGAGGCGGCAGAGGCGCCACAGGATCAGGAACCACCAATGCAAAAGGGTGGACAGCTTCCTCAGTTTCTTCATCTTCAATAGGTTGGTCTGTCCCTTCAACTGCAGGAGAATCTGAAAACTCAACTCACGGCTCACCATGGGCAAGTGGAGCGGATTCAAGCACAGGGCCCTCAGCTTCGACGGTTGTCTCATTTATTCGCGAGACTTGGGGGGAACCACCACCGTCAGTATCATTTTCCATCTCTGGGGCGACTGTCCCGCCGATAGGACCCTCAGTGTTTGTAGCCACCTCCTCGGTACAAACAGAATCCTGGTCAGATTCAGAAAGTCAGAGAGTGGGGTTGGATCGAAAAGGAAAATGGAAAGCATTGGCCAACAGTGGCTTACCTCTCGAACTGTCGGGTCAATATCTGGTACGTGGTCACCAAGAGGAAGAGGCCTCACTTTATTCACCTCTTGGACCTCTAGTGCTGCGAGAATCTCTGTCGTCATCAGTTCCTCATAAACGGCAGAAGCCTCAGAGTGGCTTTCCACGCTTTCATGCTCCAAGGAGTCATCATCGGAGATCGTTATTAGAATGGTAGGACCTTGCAGATGCTCTGTAGATGTGGGAGACGGAAGAGGCGCCACGAGATTAGTTGATGCTTGAACTAGCGAGAGAGTTGGCTCTTCTGCAGCGGCTGAGCTTCCAGCCTCGCTCAGGCGAGAGGGATCAGTGGTCCTTTGACGGACCTGTCAAAAGATATATAATGAAGATCATGCCCAGATTCTAAAATTTAAATAGAATAAGACGGGGCCGGAGTTTACCAATCGCATTCCCAGAGGTTAGTCATCTTCAAAACTCTCTTCGACGGATTGAGACCTATCGCGTTTGCAAGCAAAGACAGCAGTGACTTGTACGAGAAAAGAATCACAATTCAAAAAGGGGGAAAGCACCAAATATGCAAGTTTGGGATCGTTCTTAACCAAATTACCTCAGCAGGATCTTCATCATGAGAAGACTCTCCATCAGGAGTCTCCTCTACTATTGCCCTTTGTTTCCTGGCCTGAACAGAGGCTGTCCTGCTCCGGGTAGTTTGCTGCAAATCACACTCAGGAATAAGAGCGATAAAACCAACACAAGGAAATGGAATGGTGAAGAAAGACAAAAACTTACTGTTGCCCTAAGCTCGTGGATTTGTATCCCTAGACGCAATGAGCGAGAAGGTAGAATAGGTCGTGGGGGTAGTGCTGCAAGGTTGGAGAAGCGCTCAAGAATCTCACTGTCCTCCGGACAAAGACTACTCATGCCACGAAAGATCAGGGCGAAGAGTTTGTCATATTGCATGTCCCAACAGTTCACGGATACTTCTTTCCACCAATCAGTGTAATCATTGTCGACATCGTTGAGAGGATACAACGTTCTGACCCAAGGGGGAATCACTATCAAAGTAAACTAACTCTGAAAGAGGGCAGACCCAGGTGAGGCTAATCTCCGCCAAGAGGTGTAATAATTGGCAGAATCAACCAGAGGCCAAGGTACCAACTGGGCCAACCCAAATTGGCGAGCGAAGTGGTTAGGGGCATAGAGCTCAAAACTTACGCAGTCGGTGGCAAGACGAATATCCAAGCAGGAGATGGCGCGACGAAAGGCCAGGAGGGCTCTTTCGCTATGATCCCGTCCACTGGGTAGAAAGCCATCGTCAAGGGGAGGAGGGAAACGCCTAGAAAGGACTATTTTTGGGTCCGACATCTCTCCCAGCAAGTACATGTAAATAAAACACTCGGAGTAGGGAGGAGCTCGATACCTTACATTGCGGCAAAGCTAGTTCCCCAAAAGGGAATCGACTGGAGGTTCCTTTGGAATATCATCGCGACGGAAGCAAGGGAAATAAATCTGCAGCCAAAAGGCAAGGATCCAGAAAGGGCCACTAATGTCGGTATCGAAGGGGCGCATTATGGCCCTATAAAGGGAACGATATAACGCACCCAATACAAGTTGCCCAAGGCCAACGCAAATACCATTATAGAGAGCAGTGACTAGAGAATTCCAGGGCCTAGTAGGTTTGTTGGAAGAAGTGTAAAAGATAAATTTGCAAAGCCAAAATTTCAGGAATGCGATACCTCATGTATGGTCACGCTGGGTGCAGTAATAGTCGCACCAGAATAGGTAGGATTTGCTGTGATGCCCTCGACCAGCCATATCCATTCTCAAAGAAAATTGAATGCCATCAAACTGACCATGCACATAGGGGTCAAAGTCAATGGGCAACCCCGTGATGGTAAGAACATCCAGCTGAGTTATGCTCATCTGCCCAAACCGGAAATCGAATGTATTACTAAAGGTATTCCAGAAGCAAAGAGCGGCGGCTAGCGGTGCAGGGCTAGTATTATGGGGAAGACAGAAGCATAGATCGATAATTTGGGTGATACCCACAGCATCCCATCGGGCCAAATCTCTCGCTCGGACCTCCTGATACCAAACATTTTCCTCAGGAGCGACGGTAGGCCAGAAGCCCACTATCCTCCTTGGTCCCCAACTGCTAAAATCACCAGGCACCTGTCGAAGAACAGCTATGGGATGGCGGATGGAAAGCCCATAATAGGCCATAGCATCATCTGGCAAACGATCGCGAGGTGTGGGACCTAGACTCGCTTGACTATCACCGCCACCAAAGCCTATCAGTCGACTTCTCTCCTCTCCGGTCTGACTTCTACATCGAATACTCATGTTAGTCCGCCAGGTGAATGCGGCTTTCTCAGTGATTTCATCTGCCTGATCGATAACGAATGGTTTCTTGGATGCCATTTCTAGGTCGCAAGGAATACTTCTCCATTACACCTTGATTTATAGCTCAGATATTTTTGGAGATTAATTTGTTAGCTGGGCCAGTGAGTGGCCCTAGTTGATAATTAATGAATCATTATTCCATCTTGAGAATTGCATCTAAGGCGACAGTGAAGATACTTCTCCATTACACCTTGATTTATAGCTCAGATATTTTGGAGATTAATTTATTAGCTGGGCCAGTGAGTGGCCCTAGTTGATAATTAATGAATCATTATTCCATCCTGAGAATCGCATCTAAGGCGACAGTGAAGATATTCCACCTTTTCTTACCACCGCAGGGCCAGCATAGTGGCTTGATGTTTTTTAATTAAAACATGATTAAAACCGATGCGGTTTTAGATGCTAAAGTTGCAGCAAAATATGGTGGTTTCACTTGGTCACACGTCATGATGTCGATAGCCATGATCCAATCATCCTCTTCAGCATAAGACTCGCGAAGGATTAAATGACAGCAAACAGTTTGCTATTTTGCATCTTATTTCGCCAAGTACTGTAGGCCTTGATCTAGCCAGCGAAGCAGCTCCAACACCGACATTTAAGAAAATCAACAGAGAGCCAGCGAACAAGGCAAATACTTTTTGCTCTACACATGGCGAAGCTACCACCAAGGAAGAGAAGGATCCTCATTCATGATCAAAAGCAGTCTCATTCAGATGGGGGGCACACTAAAGTTATGATCTCCTACAACCTGCCCAAGTTTCACCAATTCACTGCATACCAGACACCAGATCCATGGGGGGCAATAAAGTTGGCAAAGGAAGCGTCAGTTCATGACAAAGGCAATTCAGATTGTGGCATTTAAGCTTTATGGCCTATTTAGAGGCTTATATGGAATCAATCAAGTAATTTCAGTCAAGCCAATAAAACTGGCTTTGGAGCAACAACATTATAAGAGCAGTGCTGATTCAAGACCTCTTCAGTCAAGATGAAGACCTTTGACTTCGAGGTCTGGGGGGCAATGTTTGAACCAAAAATGAGCACTTTGGCTTGACAAGGCGTGTCTTGGAGAAATTGAGCAAATATTAGTGGCTCAAGCTATATATTGTCGACAAGTTCAAAATATATTATTTAGAGGCTAAATAAAGCCTAATTGCAGAATTATGGAAGATTATGCGAGCTGCAAGAAAATGAAATGATGGAAGCATGGAAATGAAAAGTCAACTTTAGCATATTTTCCTATTTCGGCTAGGAGAAAGCGAGCTAGATAAGCAATGAGGGATGGCAGACTAACCATCCTAACTCCAAATGAGTTGAAACTTTCCAGATTCATTCTAGATATCCTAAGAATCATTTCTTATGAAGAGTGTAAGAGCTTGTTTTGAGCGGAAAGCCTTCAAACAATTAGTCCAATTTTCTGCATAAGCAAAATTGGAAAACTGGACCTGTAAGAGGTCCAGCAGTATTTCCGGCCCAACCACATGGAAATAAATTCTGAAATTTTACCACAACAATCTAAATTTATGGTGTATCATTTCATATGAATAAGTCGAAGGCTAAATCTGAGTTCTTAGTGGAGATAAAAATTAAAGGAATAAAGGAGCAGAAAGTGCTCTCACTTGACAAATCCATTAAGTGTTTAAGTGCTCTCACCTAACAAATCCATTAAGTGTTTAAGTGCTCAAACCTAACCCATTATGATTTGTTTAAAGGCCAAATAGTGTTGCTTGGAAGCCTATATATAGAGGCTAGAAGACAACAATCAACAAGAAACACCAATTCACTCATCAAAACATCTCTAAGATGATCTAAGTTCTCTCTAGAGCAACCTCTCTAAGAGCAACTCTTCTCCTTCTCCTTCTCTTACCGGTGATCACACTCCTAGTCCTAGTCTTCTCAGAAGCTGACTTTCAGTGCCACCAAACCCTCTGTCAACATACTTCGGTCCTAGTCTCCTCGGGAGCCGATTGTAGTACCACGACCACAAACACAACAATCAAAAACACCAATTCATTCATCAAAACATCTCTAAGATGATCTAAGTTCTCTCTAGAGCAACCTCTCTAAGAGCAACTCCTCTCCTTCTCTTTCTCTTACCGGTGATCACACTCCTAGTCCTAGTCTTCTCAGAAGCCGACTTTCAGTGCCACCAAACCCTCTGTCAACGTACTTCGGTCCTAGTCCCCTCGGGAGCCGACGGTAGTGCCGCGACCACAACGGTTACAGAACCAGCCAAGCAAGGGTAACGCCCTAGCGACCCAGCCAAGCTAAAGTCATGCTTTAGCAAGATCTCAATACTTCCCGGTGATTTCGCTCTGCTCAATCTGCAATATTGAGTATCGACTTTTGAACAAGAAGAAACTTCAGCAAAGTCCTCACCACGAGGCACAAAGAATCCCGCGACGAGGTTGGTGCTCTCCTCGTCTACATTCGCTCGACAGAAGTCAGGTCAAGGGACACCCCCGACGACCTCACCCGACGGTGCTGGCACGCCCGCGTAGAAAAGAGACTATTGACCAGCTACAACAAAATTGGAGCCAAACAGGGATATTCGGATCCACACCTGATTTTATTTTAGTAGAGATAAAATTATTCATCGAGTAAACCAATTAATACATATTACTTATTAGAGAAAGATTAAGACTATATTTATTTGGGGAAATGATCATTTACCCAATTTCAGCTTAAAAATTGCCCACTTGCACAACAAAGAGTTTAAAAACCCCATTTACCCAAAACACTCTAAGGGATTATTTCCCTATTACCCAATTAATTCTTTTTTTATTATTTTTATTTATTTTTGAGACTTTTTTGCCCTCTCCTTCTTTCTCACTTAGAGGGAGAAGTCATCCTCCACATTGACGGACTCCGGTGACCAGTGGCCAGAAGCCGACTCCGGTGACCGGAATCCGGCGACCGGAATCCGGAGATCGGTCACCTGAATCCGGCAACCGATGACCAGAATCCGGCGGCCGGTCACCGGAATCCGGCTATTATTGCCCCCGAGTGATCATATTATTGCCCCCCAGTAATCATATTATTGCCTCCCAAAAATCATATTATTGCCTCAAATAATCATGTTATTTCCGTCCAGTGAATTGTATGAACTCCCAAAACCAAAATGAATACACTACAGGGACAATTGATCAATTTATAATCATATTATTGGCTCCCAATAATCATATTAGTGCCTCCCAATAATCATATTATTGCCCTCAAGTGAAATGCATAAACTCCCAAAACCAAAATGAAACAGACACAATTGATCAAAACGTGTAAAAATCCTATCATCAACCAAAAATCACATTACTATTTTACCAAAGCAATAAAAAGCAATTCCAGCCTTTGAGGGTTTAGCAAAACGTGGCAGCATCCCGTAAATCCTATGTGATACGAATCCATCGACCCCCTCCAAAAGCTCCATTCTTTCTTAGTTTCTTTGCCCAGCTACTCCCTCTTCTTCTTCACATTGCAGCAATGGATCCCTATTATGAACAAAGACTCAGAGATGAAGTCATTTACCTCCACTCTCTCTGGCACCAAGGTCCCCCTAATCGCAGAAACCCCATTCCCATTCCCATTCCCTTCCCCAATTCCACAATCCGAGCCACCCCAAATGGCGGAGACCCCCAATTGCCGTACCCGTTCACCGCCCAAGAACGCCCCACCACCAAGAGGAAGGCAAGAACCGAAATTGAATTGCCCAACAGCAACAAGAAGCCCAAGCAACCCGACCCGCGTTGGGAATGCCCAGGTCCGGCCAAGAACGATGACTCAACCTCTGGGTGGCCCTCATCTAGGTGGCCGGTGAGTTCAGCCAAGCTCAATATGGCTCCAGCGTTGGCGGAAGAGCAGTTGAGGCACCACGCGCTTCGGCTACACAACCAGGCCTTGGAGGCCTGCGGCGGATTCTTTAAGGGCAATGCCGGGTCGGCTCTTTGAAGTGGGGGGAGACGGAGGAGGAGAGAGAGTGAGAGAGAGAGAGAGATGAGAGAGTTTGAGGGGTAAAATTGACATTCATGTTAGATTGGGTAAATGGGGTTAAAAAACTCTTGGTTGTGTAAGTGAGCAATTTTTAGCTGAAAATGGGTAAGTGGTCACGGCCCCTATTTATTTTACATGACTAAAGAATATGGATGCAAATTTTCTGCTCACATTCTTATGCGTTTGCAACTAGTAGTTTTAAATTTAATTCAAAGAAAAGAACTACCTAGCCCATTGAGAATCAATTAGAATTTGACTAGAATTTCCAGAAATCCAATTGATGATTAGCAAATCTCCTATATCCATCTACATTTGAATGACAAGAATTAAGATTCAGCCCTTATAGGTTGAGAAAGTCTCTAAATTTTTATTAATAATTAGAAACCCATCAAAAATTCATTCATACTTGGTCATGAGTCTAACATATATACAACCTCATATTCCACGAACAAAAACAAAACCAAAGAAAAAAGGCATACAAAATCACTTTGCCAGAATTCTCTAGCAGAAAATGAAACTCTGACTGTCAAAACGAGCTTCAACCAACGGACAGTGGCAGAGCCAGAAACTAAGGGTTATTGGGGCACAAAAATAAAATAATAATATCAAAACATGAAAAAACCTTGGAAAATAACAAGAAATTTGTGACTGAGTTGAGATCGATACATGTTGCAACTATACTTTTCTATTTTACAAGAGTTTTTCAAATCACTAAAAAGTAATAACGAGTGACGGAGCTAGAACTTCATCCTAGGTGAGGACCTTTCGAAATTGAAAAGAAAAAATTTTAGAACTCAAATTATATATCAAAACTTAAAATTTCTGATGAAAAAATTTGATAGAAATATTATAATCTAGAAATAAGATTATTTAAGATAAAAATATTGTTAAAATTATGTCAAGTTCATAATAGCAAGCCACACAAAAAAAAATAGTAATATTAATAGTTATTAGCGCTTCAAGGTAGAATTAAACCTTCGGAAAAAATTTAAACAATAAGTACTAAAACCTTTGAAAAAAATTTGTCAAAAAATATTAATAGTTATTAGTGTTGCAAGCTAGAATTAAACCTTTGGAAAAAATTTAAACAGAAAAGTAGTGAAACCTTTGGAAAAAATTTAAACAGAAAGTATTGAAGATAGCCATAATCGAACCATGGACTTGTAATATATTAAGACAAAGCCAAGACCACTGCACTATGCAAGCTACTCGTGATTCCTTGTGACTTAACTACTTTTATATTAAAAGCTTACTGGGTCACGGGACCCAGTGTGCCCCAATGTGGCTAATGGACCGCTCATAATGAGAGACGATTAATTTCTATCCACCGCAGCTCCCTTTGTGTGCCTATTCAACCCGCATCTGCAAATTGCAATGACCATCTCTTCCATTCCATTCAGCTTCATGTCTTTGGTCGAGGAACAACCCTTTGATTCACAGTGAGATTGGAAAAAGCGCCAGGTTTTGCTTCGCACGTATGGGGAGACCGGTGAAATCTAGTTAACCTTTACAAATTGTCACCACGTGCCATGCACATGGCTATATAATCAATCTGCATACTATGCAGATCGATATGCACAGTAGAAGAATCCATTTGTCATTACAATAATCAGTATTCTTTGAGTCAAACTCACAACCTCTCACTTATAGAAGAAAAATTTATGTTACGGGGCTCCAACTCAATATTGTACGTTATCATGCCCAATATTATATAATAAGATAATTATTGATTTCTAGAAGAAAAAATACCCTGATATGAATCAATTCTTGATAGTTCCTCCGACGAAGACCAATTCTTTTCTTTCATAACTTGATGAATTTTTTTTTTCCAAGTTATATATCTAGAAAGAGAGAGATAACAAAGCTTCTCCTTCAAGCTCAGAATTGGTTGCGAGTTGCGACACGACCAAAACTATATACACTGGGCCTAACAATTGGCAGATATTGGCCAGTTACGTACCTAGCCTTCCTACCCAGTTAACTTTGATATTAGGCCCAGCAAAGCCTCATGTAGCCCAGCTACATCACCAGGGTTCTAATTCTAAAGAACTAAGAAGTTATCGGAGAGAACTTTATTGGAGCTGCTAGTTAATTTAATCATGTAGCTCTCGTAACTAATTAACACTCTTATATTAAGTGGAACAGATTAATTAAATGTTCGTATACGCATAGATCTGATCTTAATTACGTCTCATATTGGTATAATAATGAAATTAAAGTGAAGTTAGTTCCATCATATGAACAATAATAAAACATGTGTAATCTGTTCGTCAGTCGTCACAATAACATTAGTACATTACACACTTTAATTACCAGATTTATTAGATCGTGATTATGACTCATCAATGAGAATGATGTCGACTGCCTAAACAAGTTATCTAGTAGCAGAACATTGGAAGAGCTTCTATACAATTCTAATGTCTTGATATACATTACTAGTGTTGTGACCTCGTTAGAGTACTATATCAATGTTAAGAACGTCAGCAAATTATTCTAACGTATCAATACTGCAAATCAAACTAACAGTTTAACGAGATAATTAACATATCGATGCAAGACCCTAAAAGATATTGTCATGAATAAACGTTGGAAGCGAATTGAACATATGCTCATGTGCAAAAGCATCAAGTTGCAAAGTTGAAGGGAACATAACGTGAATGTGGATACTGATGCCATAACTTTTGTCTTCATTGGCTGGCTTGCAGTTGGCTCCTTATTATCTACAGTAGAAAGATCATCTTCTTCTTGAGTTCCAGCTCCGTGATCTTCTGAGCGTTTTTCACACACTATCCATATCCAACTATTATAAGGAAAGAGTAGGTATCTTTCGCTTTGCATATATATAGTGGAAGAATTAATTATCATTATATGGGGTGTATAATTTTGCCTTTTTCGTCTTATATGAAGAAATTAGATCATTTTCCACGAATGGTAGGTAACCTAGCTAACTAAGGAAGCATCCACGTAATAGAGAAATCAATTAGTTTGTAGTCTAGTTATAATTTGTTGGTAAATAGGCAAAATCACGTATCTCAAATTCTTAATATGTATTAATTATTTAATCTAGATATAGCTAGTGGATTACTTGGCGCAGTGAAAAATCACAAACTGGATATAATTAACCAAAGTTTAGAACAGAAGTATACTAATATAATTAGTACTCCAGTCACTAATTATGTAATCGACATAATATATGACTAATCAAGCAAAGCACGTCATCATAATGATGTAGCCATTGTAGCGTGTACAATTTCGCTAGAACACTAGGTTTGTATTTTTCAACATTAATTCTTCTAATGTCTAAAAAAAAGTTAATCATTAATTTATGATAAAGGTTCAAGCTAGATAACTAGCTAGCTTCGAACTTTACCAATACAAAATATGTATAGGATCGGATCTCCTTGTGGTATATTGCATGTTTCTATGCTTTTGTCTAAAAAAATTTCTCAATAATTTCAAACTTCGATGAATACGAATACTCAATTGTCCTCAGTAATGACATAATATCGAACAAATCATGAACGACCTTATTTGAGAAAGCACTTACCCGGCCCTCACGTACACCTCAACTTGAGGTCGTCCACTTTCTTTGGTTTACCTAATTTAATCACCCATATCTTCGATTACAATTTTCATATCTAACTAGTTTACCACAAATCCTAACTCATCATCAAATGACTTTTTATGTATCTGGATATGATATTTGGAGGTGATCATAATAATTTTAGGAAGAAGACAAAGGAGGCGCTCACCTAAGCAAACACTAAATTCCATGATCCATCCATCACTTGCATGCTTCCACTTCTGCACTCATGAGAAGCGGAACAACAACTTTCACAAACAGTAGTAGGTAGTACAAATTAGAAAAGCAAGTGCCATCCTTATGTTGCGCCGCGTAGGCAAAGTGAGATTAAATGACCTCTTTAATCACATAATTAATCAAATCCCTTGTGTAATAAACTACAGATTAACTTGTATATTTAGGGTTTACGACAGCGATTCCGTGCTTATCAAACCACTAAACATAACAGACCTCATCCGGCATTACCGCAACGCGGCAACATCTCCATCGCTGATTCCCTTTACTTTTCCGCAGATCTGGCGACTCCCTGCATCTGGTGTTCCGTGTTCCGTACGATCTGTTTCAGACCAGAAAGTACTGGTACGTACACCTGAAGACTTCTGCAGCAGCTGCCTGATGACCTAGCTAACTAAGCTAGTCAGCTTCTATGTCTGTTCATTATTTGTCCGTACGATTTTTATATACTTGAGTAGTTGGAGGCCTCACATTCCAGTTCTGTACGTGAGGTAAGATCGCACCAATCTGAGTTCTTGTTGGGATCCAAGTACGAAAGCACCCAAATCCCCAGTTGTTATTTTGTTCGGTCTTTGTTTCCTTACCCCATTTAGTTTCTTCCATGGTAGTGATCAATTAATATTAGTCCTGCATTAACCACAACATGTCATCCACGAGTTTATCATTATTGATTAATTGCTTTAATATGAGATTTTCTGTTTTGATAAAACTTCATACTCGCCCACCCACCCACCTATAATAGTACGTAAGAGGATGAGTATACGTAACACTAGAAACTCGGATATATTAGGTTCCAACTGGTAGGGATACGATACTGAACCTTTCGAATTTACTTGATTAGTGAAGTTGCTTTACATGGTAAGTTTTGTATGCATTTATTTTTTGAGCTGAAACGAGTTGTTAGAATTACGTAAAGACACCAATTGATGTGACTTTTATCATGATTATAACTCAATGTCGAGAACTTAAACAAATAACCATCACTCTTGTAGTTTTCTTTTTTAATAAAAAAAGATGAAAATACATCGAGAGGACATTTTACTAGAGACTGAACTAGAATTGAAAAACTGAGTGGGCTGCAAATTAAAGTTAATTTTACGTGAAAATTGCTATTAAAATTTAAACCAAAGTTCTTTAATTTAGAGCCATTTTCTTAATTGATGACTAAGTTAGATAAAAATGAACTGAAAAATATGGACAAATGCTAAAATAAGATGATGGGAGTGTTATAAAATGAGATAACTTGTTTGCTAGAAAGTAGAGTATGAAGAGAGAAGAATAAATGGGGGAAAGAGGTCTGTCTTCTCATTCTCATTAGTTCCCTTTAAATAGGGGTAGAGTTACTTGATGATCACACTAACTTGGTGATTACTCATATGATGACTCGATGATCACTCATAAGATGACTTGGTGATCACTCCCAATATTACTTGGTGACCACTCTTATGGTTTCTTGGTGGATCAATCTCAAGTTTCCTCAATTTACATAATGGACTCTAACTAATGAGTATTACATGTTGTCCCAAAATAATTACGTGGACAACCACATAATTGTAGTATTTACAACACTCCCCCTTGGATGTCCACCAATTAATTTTGGTGTTGGACGCGCTTTTTGTTACCTCGTTAAAACCTTGCCAGGTAATAAAAACCCAGTGGGAAAAAATAACCCTGGTCGAAGGAAAAAGAGTACAACGCGCATATGTCATATTGAGAATGATTTTGGGTGCTCCCCCTGATTGGAATCTCCCCCTCATGGTTGCAAGCTTTAATGATATTGTTGATGAAGCACATTGATATTATACACCATCTTCCAAATGTGTAGACTTTGACTTGATATGGATGATGAGCGTATTTTCCTTGAACTTCAGCCTTAGAAGATGCAAAACCTTCATGCATAGCGGTTTTGATATTTCTCACTGAAGGGTAACTTATATGCTATGTATAAGTGCTTATCACTTATTTTTGTACATGTAAGGTTAGAGCAATGCTGGAGGAAACTAGGCTATATCTAAAGCTTTTTACCACATAAAACCTATTAGTTATAAATCCATATGCTCTTGATTGTGAGAAATAATCATAATATGCATATTGATAAATTTTCACATTTACCTTTGAGAATACGATGAAGCATAAACAGATTTATATGGCTTAACAAGCCATTCACACAAATGTGTGAAAATAAGTTAGTAGACTCTTCAGGAGCTCTAACTACACCCATAACCTTTTCTAGAGTATGTTGCAACAAATTTCGAGTTCGAAAGTTTTGGTTTGTTGAAGTACTCAATAAAGCAACTTAGGGCACATTTTGCAGTGATTGAATTGAGTACTTACTATGAGCATGAGGCTCTTTAACACCATAATTGAGATTATGGCTCTCTGATTTCTTTAAGGACTACTTTTTGGGCAATCTAAGTCTTTCAGAGATTAGCATTAATAAATATATTTTATGGCACTATAACTTTAGAGATAGTGATACGCCTTTAAATCCATGAGTAATCGCTTTTGGCGCTACACTTCAAGCATTCCTCAGCTTGGATGGATTTTTACACAAAAAGTGTCAGGGTATATGAAACCTCCATAACACCAACTTGCCATAATAGCTATATATGGCATTGTACTGATACAAAGGTAATTGTATATATAAAAGGAGATTATATTGATAATCATAACCCTTATCTCAATTGAGAAACCTTGTGCCATACTAGCGATGTAATTTCACATTATCTCAAACACTGATCTTTAACCTGTCAGGTTAAGAAAATATTTGGTTTGGTGTTTGAACCATAGGTTCAACTATTTCACGTTCATCATTATACAGGAAATGCCCTTTTCCAGTTTGGCCAATAATCATGTCGAATTTTGTATGAGAACGTGATTCAATGTCATCATAGCCCTTGATAATTTTGGTAGCTACCATAGATAATATCAATCATCGATGATCGTTAATTTTGTGATCCCACTATTCTCATATGCATGCATTAGCTATCCATATAGTTTATTGATATTGGGTACCCATGCCTCTTCTGGGGCTTTCATCATTGCTCGACAGACTTATATCTCTTATAAGACAGTCATATCGCATGGATGAACTTGTTTAGAGAATGTGGATCGTTTACTCATAACCTCATCTAGAGCGTTAGAGTGATATAGAACTTTATAACCTCTACTTCACAGTAGATAGAACTTTGGAACCTATAGATATGTCACTCTTCAGGCGATTGACATATTTGATGAGATGTCCAACCATGACATCATTTATAATAGCTTTTGCAAGCTTTATTTGTGCAGCCTCGTTAGGAGTGCTAACATTTTAGTATGACAGTCTCATCAGGATAATCATGTCATTTGGACCAACACATTTTCCATAATTCGAGTGTGGTCTAGACTGCTTGTACAAACTTTTCATGCTTTAGGAAATTTTTATCCCAACTATGAGGATTGTATTTAGCACATGATTTTGTCACTTGTGAACCAATTCACTTCAGAAGTAGTGATTAATAAATCCTTCGTACTTTAGGTACGAGGATCAATTTGAGACATGATGAATTTGCTGATTCATGCTCAGGTGTGAATGATAAATTTTCTCAACATGAATTACCCATCATAGTTCAGGTACAAGGCCCAATATGAGACAGATTCATGCCGTTCATCAAAGACACTCTTTTCTTTTCTCCCCGTAACGGCGGGAATATTGTCTCATTGAAGTGACAAATTATATGTGCAATACTGCTTCTTGACAAAATTCCGCATGAGCAAATTTTGCAATCACTATTGTTTAACACAACAATATTTGAACTCAACAATGAATCTCGTTGGAGCTTGTTGGTAATCTTACACAATATGAATGACCAATTTGGTCATGCCAAATTAATGTATTTGGCTTGGTGAACTTCTGGTTCATAACCATATATGCCTCGTATTATTGTGTAATATGATCCAAATGAGAGAGCGAATGTTTTTTCTAATATACACCACGCACTTTAAGTACTGAAGGTACCAAACACAAAAATATCTCTCATTTTGGTAACATAAATGCAGGCTCTTCTAGAGCTATCCACCAAGATCTATAGGATCTGAGATAGATTACCTTTACCTTGGTAAAGATAAATATTGAGAGCTACTTATGATCTTTAGAGATCATGCACATCATTGCAGCACATATCTTTCCTTCTTTCTTTCGCCAAATTTACTTAGAAGGAAACTATGCATTGGGATCCATAAATGTTAGAACTCTAGGTTCTTAACAAGGCGACATCTTTGAATTTCATGTCGCAATATTTCACTCGAAACTTCTAGTTCGAGGTTAACAGTTGTGCTCTTTGTGACCCTTTAATTATACTCAAAGCTTCTGGGTCGAGTTTAAATAACTTTTGGAACTTCAGGTTCCAAAAGGAGCATGAATTTTATTTAGAGGATCCACATTAACATTGTTGAAGAACTGCAAGCTCTCATATAATCAAGGATCAAGAAACTTCAAGTTTCAATCTCTTTTTGGCGATACCTTTGAGAAACTTCAAGTTCTCATGTGATTAAAGATAAAGAAACTTCAGGTTCTAATATCTTTCAATCACAAAATTCACAACACCATGTTTTAATATTATTATGGTGGAAGTCATAACCAAAATAAAGGAGGACTCGTAATATAGCATGGTGGAATATCAAGCATGTTGAAAGCATCTCAGTGCTTACTTTGGTCACTTCTCTTCCAAAGTGGCTTGATAAAAATATACTATAGTATGGAGTGCAAAACATGCATATGCCCAATGCTTAATTCCATCTCACATGTAGGAAGCATTCCCATGATTTTTGTGCACCACTGATATGGTCTTTTCATTTGCCACTATTCCACTTCTTGTGGTTATGATTTGGCCATATCAAAATTGGCTTTATGATACAACCCTTGCAAGATGGCAACCTCTTCCAACATATGTCTCTTTTGGAGGTGCATAATGCAACTATACTCCACTAAATGAACTCTTCCGGGGTCATCAATCAATCAGATCTACAAGACCTAAGATTATTGTTATTACCAGAACTTTAAAGACCATTAACACTATCACATTATGTTGTTGAGACAACGTTTTCATAAATGGGATGTGTCAGGATTTAGAACTTCAGGTTCTTGTACAATCTCTTGTTGAAAACAACATACTCGAAAGTTTAGGTTCGAGGGTGACACATACCAGAAGTTTTTTTCATTCTAGATCTACTCGAAACTTCAAGTTCGAGTCTCCACAATTAGAAGCTTCAGGTTCTAAGAGTGGAGTGAACTTTAGGTTCCCATGTAATTATAAGAAGAGAGACTGTACGCCCATTTTCATGTAATACCAATTTGAGGAACTTCTAGTCCTCTTATAATCAGGAAACATTAAGTTTCCATCAATTCGAGTTTTACTAATTAGAACTGCATGTTCTAAAATATGGTATTTTACATGTGATCATCTTGTAGTAGCATCAATCATGACCATAAAATACCGAAATGGTCTACAAGACGGTTGGATAGGCCCACAAATGTCTCCTTGAACTCTTTGTAAAAATGATGGGGAATTTGGATGAACCTTTGCAAAAGATGGCCTCATGATCAACTTTCCTTGTGAACATGCTTTACAAGGATTATTGCTTGGCAAAATAATATTCTTATTCAACAATGGGTGTCCATTTGAATTTGCGATGATCCTACGTATCATGGTGGATCCGGGGTGACCCAAACGGTCATGCCAAAGCATAAATATATGTTGAACAGTAAACTGCTGGTTTACGACATGGTATGCCTCAATTAACTTAATGGTTGTATAATACAAACCAAATGAGAGGGAAACCAATCTTTCCAATGTACGCCTTTGGCTGTAAGTATTGGACGTAATGCAAAGATATTCCACATTATTCTCATTTGTGGTCTCTATGTGGTACTCATTCAAGTGTATATCTTTAAAACTCAATAGATTCCTTCTACATCTGGAGGAGTATAATGCCTCTTGAATGGATAATTGAGTACCACTTGGTAACCCAATATGAGCTCTTCTAGAACCTTCAATTAGGTCTGCAAGACTTGAAATGGATGTCACTTTTGCTCGCGTCAAACTTGAATTGGAGAAATATTTTTGATCTCGAAGGATCATGTGCGTGGTCGCACTGTTACAAGACATATGCCTTCTCCATCTTTCTTTAGTTGAGAGAATCCATTTTTCATATTCATGCTTGAATATGAATAAGCCATGTATGTACTCGAAGCTTTAGGTTCGAGACTTTATTATTATAACTTCTTGGTTCTAAATTTTGGTGGTTTGAACTTCGGGTCAAACACTTAGTACTCGAAACTTTGGGTTCAAGACAAACCAACTAGGAACTTCGTGTTCCAAATTTTGGTGGTTTGAACTTCGGGTTTAAACTCTTAGCACTCGAAACTTTGGGTTCGAGATAGACCAATTAGGAATTTTTGGTTCCTTATAATGAATAAAGATATAAATGATTAAATGTAGCATAAACAAACACAAGGACGTTAATAAGTCAAGATGATAAACAATGTATACTTACCTCATGGATATGTGTGGCTAGAAAGATGCCTAGAACAACTCAAATATTGATGCCCACTCGTACAATGAATGTTGTAGATGTAATTGCATTTCAAATTGTGCATATCCTCGTGGTTGACATAATAAATATTGGAGAATACCATATGAACAAAGAACAAGCAAGTTAAACTCTAGATCAAGAGTATTACCTAGAACGAAGTTGCACCATATGACTCTTGAAACTCTAGGAGCTTATACGAGAGACTATCGGGCTGATAACTTGTTATAAAATGAGATAACTTGCTTGCTAGAAAGTAGAGTATGAAGAAAGAAGAATAAATGGGGGAAAGAGGTGTGCCTTCTCATTCTCATTAGTTCCCTTTAAATAGGGGTAGAGTTACTTGATGATCACACTAACTTGGTAATCACTCATATGGTGACTTGATGATCACTCATAAGATGACTATGTGATCACTCCCAATGTTACTTTGTGACCACTCTTATGGTTTCTTGGTGGATCAATCTCAAGTTTCCTCAATTTACATAATGGATTCTAACTAATGAGTATTGTATGTTGTCCCAAAATAATTATGTGGACAGCCACATAATTGTAGTATTTACAACAGGGAGGAGATTTTTGACTTTATAGAGGTTACACCCTATATAAAACCTATATTTAAAATACTTTTTCCACAAAATAGGTGGGCTTCAGCTCAATCCAGCCCCCCTTTAATTCCGTGCCTGCATATTACCGGTCAATATCTAGCTATGGACAATGAAGCCTTGCACCAAACCAAACATACCAACTAATGTCAGATAATGGGATTTATATTGTACTGTACCTTTTTTGTTGAATAATTTACCCTTAGTGATGGTGAAGCTATTTATATAACAACAAGAATATACCAGACACAAGACACAATCTTGCTCACCTAATTAAGGGACAGTTTTAAGGGACTATGAGGGACAAATGTATCTTAAACACTTGTATTATATTTAAAACCTGAAATGATAATAACTTAAAACTGTACATTTGTTTTCAGTCATCAGATTTACTTGTTGCTCATAGTTTCTTAAAAGCTCTTCCTTAAATAAACAGACCTCATACTAGACATGTCTTACCATCCATTTCAGAAAGCCATTCAAAGAGCTCCTCCTATATGTTTGTCATTGATCCAAGACGAATGGATAGGCAGCGCACACAACACTATTCCCAATACGGAAGCTAACCTTGCATTTTAATGATGGACAATGGATAAGATATAATCTCAATGAACGTAAGACTATCTACATTTGCTAGAGACCCAAAAGTGCTTAACGTTTCTTAAATCACAAGATATGTAATCTAGATCTCTCTTAGTTAATGCAGAAAACAGT
>LYNE01001897.1:21305-32327 GCA_001662545.1 Rosa x damascena
AAATGTCGGTGTCGGTGGCTTATAATTTGTCCACCTTAAAATATTTTTGAAAAAAGTAAATTGCATAATTATGACATTAATTATCCATAAATATTCATTATTAACAGCAATTTTTTTTAAAAAAATGAATGAACAGTAAAAAAAAATAAACAGTGAATTTTGGGTGAACGGTGTTGACCGGGCAAGAAAAACAACAGGTGCAAACCCATGTCCAGTGACAGTGAATAGTAACTTAACCGGTTGAATTCTTGACTTCTCGACTTTGCCTTTTTTTGACTACGGATGAACTTGCTCTTATATACAGATACTTTATCCGTCACTTCAAGAGAAGACAATAAGATTGCCAAACTTACGACTTCGATATGTTCCAAATCTAATCACTAGTTCCACCATCTAATCCAAGTCGACTTTGAGACCCAATATTGTACGGAGGTAAGGTCTGTACATAATCTCCAGACTCTTATCCCAGTAGGGGCGTCTACATCATCCAGATATTTAACATTTTTTCTTTCTTCTTTTTTTTTTTTTTTTTAAAGGAAAGGTAAGGGTGCAACACGAGGCATATTTAACACTTTATACAAATTCGTTTTTTAACCAAACCAATTCCTTTCTTTGGTTTAAAAGCATAACCATTCGTTAAAATGAAGAAGAAAGAATTTGCCTTAAATTAACTCCGTAAGTCATTTCGGCCATATTTCAATACAATAGAGACTATTATTCTCATTGAAGATGAACATAGCAATGTCAATGAACTACAACTACCACATTACACTCTCGGTATTGGAAACATACGTTGGTGACACCAATTGCGTACAAGAGTCTTGATGTCATCTACGATATATCGCCTTCGTCTGTCCAACAAGGTCCAACAAAGATCAATGGAATTGACTAGTGTTGCAACTTCAGAGCGAAGCGAATGCCAGCCTCTAGTGCAATCAACCTCTATTAATTTCTTTCACCATCGTAAATTACTGCAATTTTTGGTTGTAATAATTGTTACCCTGGCCCTTAACCTAAGCTATATCATTCATTGGATCCTAATCCAAGTTCACATGAGGTTTCAATAAATTGTTGATTTATTCCCTTTTCCACTTATAGCTACTTTCTCCACCTAAACTCTCTAAGATCCAAGCCAGAATGTACAAAACTTCTTTCAAATTGGCAAACTAATAATTGGGATATTTCCAAGAAACCTATCATTGGGTTTCTTGGTACTTGGGGGACTGGCGACTGCACCATTTCGAAATGCAATACCTCACGTCCAATAATTTTCTTCCAAGTACAAAACTCTCTAGGGTTTCTTGTTTGGTAACCAACGTCTTTATCCTAATCCCTAAACTGACCTGAACATTGGAAAAAGTTGGCAAAAACTCCAAAAAAGTGTATAAGCAAATGAATGGAAAGCTAGCTACTAGCTAAACATCATGTCTAGTCGTCTTAGCATGTGGCTTCTGCAGGGATGCGTTACGCGAACACAGTTGATAAGGCTTTCCATTTTTGCTTCCTTCTTTTGTTAATGATTTGAGGCTGACAAAGAAAAATCAAACATAGGATTTTAAAGTGAAGTGATGGGTCATGAAAGAACACCATCATCTTTTCTTGGGTAGTACGTATTTCAGTAGTCCATGTTCGGAGTCTATTGCAAATTGATCTCTCTAAAGTAAGGTAGGGATAGGAGTGTTGCTCGAGCACGTTTCCTATGCTTATAATTTATAATCTGCTTGGAGAGTGAGTTTGAGATGCTAATCAATATTGGTTTCTAATTAAGATTAATGATTGTGAAAATGGGTTCCATTATTCATTAAAAAAAAAAGGGATGACATTGGAGATTTCCTGACACAATATCGTTCAATAATTGGTATCTTTCGAGAGTGTAATATAGCTTGTAAGAGTAAGTTCACCCGTTGGATCATCATGTCATCCACTATTCACTGCTTTTTAGTATTAATTTCACCCTCTGAGTCACGAGCACAGTGTATTTCGTGTCCTAGGTCACCCTGTACAGTGTTCTGGGTCACCATGATGAACTGCATAGTGTATTTCGTGCCCTGGGTCATGGGCACAATGTATTTCGTGACCCAGAGAATGAAAATATACACTAAAAAGCAGTGAATAGTAGGTGACCCGGTGACCCAACGGGTGAACTTGCTCTAAGTTGTAACCGATGGAGAAAAAAAAATTTGATGCTAAAATATAATAAGAGCATCTTCAATGGATCCTTTAAATGACCTCTTAAGTTATATAGAGGAAAAAAAAACATGTTAACATGCTCCTTACTAAGTTTTTAAATTACTAGAAGTTTTTTTTTTTTAATCAACAAACAATTCTCATTCAATTCAAGCCAGAATGGAACGGATAGATGCCTTCTCTTGCCAACTTTATGGGCAGGTTTATGACGTGGTATGCTAGCACCACCTATTAGACAACTAGTGCTCATTTATTGAAAAGCGAGCCTATACACTATGAAATGAAACATAGTAAATAAGCCACATTCAAAACATAAATAGGTCAAATACAAAAGACTTAAATCACCAGGATCCTAAATACGAAATCAGAAGTGTGTGCTGGCTCTATATCCCACATTGGAGCAGCAAAATCATAGCCTATTAGGTTGGTCCACAAACATGCCCAATTCCAAAAAGATTCACATCTATTATGGGTATCCAAAGCCCATTTGAGTTGGACCACGAAAATGATTTGGGCACCTAACCCAAATTGGGCACCCCCTCTTCTGCACTGTGCACGATCACGGCTAGAGTCGCTACTGCTTGTATGAGAGGTCGGTTTTGTCGTGCTTGCACCCTTGGACGGAAGGTTTCGCTCCCAGGGTGGGGAACCCAAATTGTTTCGACCACCACCCCTAGCATTCATAGCTTCGTCCTCCAGTCGCAAAGCCTGTCGTTGTCTTCCTCAACTACTCCATCACTGATCTGACCTGCTCTTTAAGCATAGTTTTTTTTTTTTTTGGAGTGAGCAACAAAAATGGACAAGTGAGAACAAGTGACATAAAATTTTATTATTATTTTTTCCTTATCCATTTTTTTTCCTTATACATAGTTAGAACAAGTGAGCAACAATTTATTATTATTATTATTTTTTTTTTTTGAGAAAAAATGTCAATTCATTAATAATTCAACGAGAAAATAACTTAACCCGCCCATATGGGGCTGACAAAAAGAGTTTGCCACCTAAGTAAGAATTAAACATGTTTATAAATGTAGCTCATACCAACAAAGTTAACAAAAAAATAAAGAGTAACGTAAGGAGATGTTTTAGGTATTGTGGAAGGATAAAAGCAAAGATGCTTGAGATTTTTATACAAAATGTGAACTCCAACGCATCAAATTATTTGGAATTTGTATTTGGTATAAATATTTGAGATCAACAGCTTCCCTATTAGGGAAGAAGCAAAAGTCAAACTTTTCCATAATTTTCTTCTCCAATTCCAACAGATTTCCTATTTTATATCAATCTCTAAATTCTCCATAATTTTTCCTTAAAATTTTAGAGATTTGTGTAAATTTATGGAATTTTGTTTTCTTTTTCCTCACTATCTCTAAAATGAGGATAGTTATAAGGAATCTGTTGGAGCAAAAAAAATCCATTTTTTCCTAAAATAGAGAAAAATCAAAATATGGGGAGAGCAACTGCTTCCAATAGCTTCCCATATTTTGATTTTTCTCTATTTTAGAGAAAAATGAGTTTTTTTTGCTCCAACAGATTCCCTATAACTATCCCCATTTTAGGTATAGTGAGGAAAGAGAAAACAAAATTCTCTAAATTTACACCAATCTCTAAAATTTTAAGGAATGATTATAGACATTTTAGAGATTGCTGTAAAATAGAGAATCTATTGGAGTTTGAGAATAAAATTATGGAAAGTTTTGATTTTTGCTTCCTTATAATATAAAAATTATAGAGAAGTTGTTGAAATTACTCAACATAAGATTCAAAAATATGCCCAATATTGAAAAATTAGGTGGGACCCTAAAAGAAAGCCCGTCTTTAATACGGATTATATGAATCCTTGACCATATGACAAAACCATTTCCTTTTTTCTTATTTCTTTGATTTTTCTAAATTATTACCAGCAATAGATATTTTGTAAGGCGGTCCAAACTCCAAACCTAACATGTGTTGGTGTTGGCAATAAAAGACATGACAAATAACAAAATTAACAAATGGTGATTGAGAAATTCAGACAAGATATTTGCATCTTTATGGTTTTGCTTCAACAAAATTGGATTGTATCAGCATGACTAGTACTACCCAGTGTTGCCAAATTGATATATGAAGAAGCATTCATTTCATTAGGGGAAATTCAACATTTGGCAACTTATAAACAACCATACAAAAATGGATAAGGAAAAAGAATATGGGCTTTAAATTTTATGTCAAAGATGTCTGATTGATTCAGACCACTTCCTAAATTATTTAATGTGTCCCAATTTCTGGTTTTCAATCAAAAAAGAAAATTTTAAATTTGGTTCTTTCATCAGATCGAAAATGCTAATTGTTAGCAAATTCATATATGATTTCAATATACATTGGGCTTTAAATGTTACAATCCAACCAATCTAATATGATCCACTCCAATCCAATCTTATCCAATTGACCTGCTTATTTTTTTTTTTTAGAGTGAAATTCACACTCTTTTTATAATCCACACTCTATATTTCTTTTTTTAGTAACCTAAATTTTGTCTTTAGTGACTTAAATTTTGTCTCTAGTGACTTAAATTTTGTCTCTTTACCAAAATTTCAACTAAAAAATGAAAGAAGTGTGGATTATAAAATGGGGAGTATAGATTTCACTCTATTTTCTTTTTTTCATTTCTTTCTTTATCTCTTCAACAAATGTTTAAAAAAGAATAGTATTTTAGATGTCATTGTATCAAACAAACTTGTCCAATCTATCTAGCTAGGGTTTGTGCTCCAGTAGGCCACAAAGGCATAGCACAACTAATGGTGATTGTAATTTACTGCCTCAGTGAAATCGTAATGAATTATATTCATTTTCCTTAAATAAAAAAAAAAAACTTTTCCTATCTAATAAGGTCTTTCATTATGTGGCTAGGACAATTTTGTTTATGCATCATGTACCTATTGATCGAATTGATATTGAGTGAGTGGTTTCATGGCAACGAGTTTCAAGTAAGAGGAGAGAAGGAAACATCTGTTGCATTACTCAAGTCCTGCTTTTATTGCAAAGAAGCTCAATAAAAAGGATATTCTTTTTGAAATTGTGAGAGCATATTTAGCAATGCTAATCATTTCTTAGTCAAATTTTAGCCAAGGTAACTAAAAAGTTATAAAATACGTCTTCATCAATTCTCCTTTTTTTTTTTATTATATATATAGACACACACACACGAAATATATATGACAATTCTTTTAGTGGAGTGAAATCCACATTCCCCATTTTACAATCCACACTTTATGTTTCCTTTTTTGGTAACTTAAATTTTGTCTTTACTAACTTAAGTTTTGTCTTTTTATGAGAACTTTAACCCAAAAACGAAAGGGGAAGTGTGGATTACAAATTAGAGAGTGTGGATTTCACTCTCCTTGTTTTATTGATAAGCAAAATCATGTATAACGATTTACCCCTGTGGAGCTGACAGAAAAACCATTACCTGAACAATTACCTTTTTAAGAAACACTGAAGCATATCTAAAAATGTTCAACATTATCCATAGGAAATCAATAGGCACAAATGGAAGAACGCCCTTGGGGTCATCTTTCTAACATTAGCTTAATTAGGTGCTATTTCCAAAAGAAAATGTCACCACCTTCAGCAACCTCCTCCATTGCATTTTCAACTTCTGCAGCAGTTATGATCATGTCCAAAAAACAAAAACATTGGCCCACTTGTAAGCCCAAACCCATGTGCCAAGGAAATAGTCCAACCTTATTCCACCTTGCATCTACCACCGTACAACCATTGCTGCAACCCACTAGACCTAACCACTGCCGCACCTGCCGTCGGAATCAGACACCCTCACACTCCCAGAGCGACATCTATGTGCACAGCTGCCACCGCCACCCTTATTGAAGATCCACCTGTTCCTAGTTACCGAAAGGGAGTGGATATCAGCCAGCAGGGTTGCGCCAGCCATCCGACCCAACCCAACGCAAACCATATTCACATATCTCCACCTCCACCTCCACCTCTCAAAGCCATCAACAGCATCGCCTGCACCATGATTGAAATTGCAAACAATGTCGCCACCGCCCATTGCATTCTAGCCATTCTTCTCTCGAAGTCTAGCAAGTAGAATGAGATACCATTCCAAGTCCAGAAGTTTTTCACTGGTGCTCCGCCCCCACCTAGAAAATCCACCTTTGTCCAGAGCCAAGCGGCCCCCGGTCAACCACCCAAGCAAGATCATCGATTCCCGCAATTACAACACTACTGAACCTATCAAGAACTATACCACCCAAAAAGGAGTCCCCACCACCAGTCACTGAAAGCAATCAAAGGCAGCCCCGCCCAGGCAGGCGAGAAAGTGAAGGATTAGACCAAAGTCTATCCCAGTCTCCATTGACAAAGCAAAGGAGAAAAGAGGAAGTTACAAGAGACGACGCTCTCAAACCTTAGCATCACTAAGTTCTCAGATATTTAATTCAATTGACAACAACATGATAACTCTCCTTTCATTCGTTTGTAGTGTTTTATCTTTGATTTCTGCATTAGTGCTCTCAATTTTAGCTAATTTTAAATTTATATTGTTTATTAATAGAAGAAAACATATATGATTTAAATGCATTTATTAATTACATATAATAAGTTAAAAAGACTGTTTTAAATTTAAGAAAAATAATAGAAAACATCATCTCACTCTCTACATTTAGGAGCGAGATAGCTAAAAGTTTTAATTGAGAGTCACTTAGGAGTCTGGTGCAACTGCTAAAATTGATACAAAGCTAAACATGCTCTCTAAAATAACTAATGAGTCAAAATAGAGAGTCTACTAGAGATGCTCTAAGCTCATCGTAGTTGTGTGGATTTGTTGCTAGTTGTTAGACTATTTATCCTTATATTCAGAGTACTTTTACTTGCTTAAAATGTGTATTCACTCTTATTATAATTGTGTGTATTTGCTCTCTCATTATCTTTTTTACCATCTTCCATTCTTCTTCCATATTGGGTTCTCATGCGAGCCGAATTCCTAAACCCATATGCTATTGAGATTTTGCAATAAGAGCGCGCGGGACTTGAGTTGGCACTAATTAAATGCTTATTTCTCTACTCTATTCTTGAAAAGTGATTACCTCAAGGTGGTCTCTCTCATCAATTCAAAGAGTCATGTTTTGCAGCACATCGTGTTATAGTTGAGGAGATTTGACACAACTCGGGATTGCTAGAGTTTTTCATATAGAGATTATAATCTCGTGATTTATAGACTGATGTATTTTGTTGTCCGCAATTTTTTTTATCTATATGATTAGAATAAAAGCCAAATTGACTCATGGGTTGTATTACTTTTAATTTATCAATTCCTTGTAATGATCTAGGTCTCATCTTAATGTTCGCCAATAGTAAGAATCTTCTTTAATTATTAGTGAAAGTGTGCTTGTCTAGGCTTTTCGGGTTTCAAAATAAAAAAAAGATATGTAAAACTACTGTTTTCATTCAAATAATCTATCACATTCAAAAATTATGAATAAAAATATTTGAGATTTTAAATATTTCTATTAAATTTATATTTAAAGTCAACTAACATTTGATTTAGTGGTGAAGACATTTTCCTCTAATCTATACTATTATTATAATAAGAGGTTTTGTTATCCAAAATCAAAAATTTTGACAGAGCGATACGTGGTGGATACGCTCGGATATGCGTATCTGACGAATCCAATTTTGGATTTGCTGTGGATACGCGAGGTATCTGAATAGGATACGTCATTTTGTAATAATATTGGATACTTGGGGGTAAACCTGACATTTTACCCTTTAAAAAAACATAAAACATAAAGACCTAATTATATCGATCAGACCTTCAACAACCGAGTTCTATTCTCTTTTTCCTCTTCGCTTTGGACAGACTTTGACAAATCGACATCTTTCTTTTGTCGGATCAGTCAAGGTTTTCAGATCAGAATAAGGAAGGGAATATCATTTTCTGTAACTATAAGTAGCTGTTACTATGGTTGATCTTGTGGTGAAAGAAGGTTTAGGAGAATCAATTGATGATGTTGGGTCCAAATCCGAAACAGGATCATTGGAATTTTGGTGGGTTTGGGAGGGAGGTGGTGGTTGTGGTGAGGATCGAGTCTTTGGGATAGATGGGTGGTGGTCAGAGGGAGTGAGTCTTAGTCTTTGTTGATATCGTTGGTCTGTTTGAAGCCTTCGAAGTCTGACTCAGCAAGGATGGAAGATTAGCAGATAAGAGATAAGAAGAGGAAGAGGGTGAGAAGATGTGGGACAATGAAGTGTCTTCGATCTGTACAACTAACAGATGAGTATGAGTCTAATATCGAGGGTTTAATTAACAGTTGGACTTTAATTTATATACTTATATGTTAAAAAATAGGGATATTGACCATTTACACAATTTGGGCCTAAAAATTGTCCACTTACTCCATTAAGAGATTATTGTGCCACTTCATTTAAAAGTAAAAAGACTATTTTAGACAAACTTTCATTATAAAATTAAAAGCATGCCACTCTCTCTTCTCTTTCACGCTGACGACGGCCTCTCTCTCTCCCCTCTGCTTCCTGAGCCAGTCGCTGGAGGCCTGCATACTCGCCACCGGCGCTGGTCCTCCTCACCGTCCTAGTCAGCGACGACTCTCATCCTCTACCGCAGTCCACGGCTCTGATTCCCTAGTCACGTGACCTCCTCGTGGTTTGATTGCGGTCTCTCTTGATGATCACGGGGCCGAAATCGTTGCCGTTATCGTCCTCGTCTTTGAAGTAGTTGAGGGAGGCGCCGCCGCCGAAGTCCTTGGGAGGCGTTTGAGGAGCGGGGGAGGGAGTCGTCGTCGTCGTAGATGAATGTGGCGTACGGGTCGGGTTGTTGGTCAGTGGAGCTCTTGAAATTGCAGCGTCACTGTTGTTTCTAGTCTCGGTGGAATTCAGAGTTGGAATCATCGTCACTGTGGACGACTACAGTGGAGTAGGGGTCGGGTTTCGGCGGGATACTTCAAGTCCGACAAGGAGTGCCTGTCAGATCCATTTATGAGTGGGTGAAGGAGCAAGTGTGTGAGTTAGATGTTAAAGAAGAAGAAGAAGAAGAAGGCAATTAGCTACAAGTGTGATGAGTTGAAGCTAGCTGTAGAGCACGATGATGATGACACTTATTACGTATTAGTGTATTACTGGGCTCTACAAATTTTGGTGGGATGAAGACGGTGGAGTTGGAAATTCACCGAGAAGAAAACCCAGTGGGCCATTGAGTCATTAACATATGTGGTAGAAGATTATTGGTGTTATGTTCCTTTAATATATAAATACTTGTTATATGCTTGGTTTGGTAATTTTTTGACTTGCCCAGCAAACTTTTTGAAAATTGACTCGGCAATAATAACATTATTGAGGGGCAATAATGTTTCTACTGGGGGCAATAATCATATTACTGGGGGCTACTGGGGGTCAATAATAATATTATAGGGGAACAATACTATTCTCCCGTGACTAATGAGATCTCATACGAGCTTTTTGAGAACTTCCGGCGACCAGTGACCGGACTCCGGCGACGGTGATCGTAGTCAGGCGGTAGTGACCGGTCAAGTCTCCGTTGACTTCTCTCTAAGTGACAATGGGAGGGAGGGCAAAATTGTCTCAATAATATACAAAAAATAACAAAAAAAAAAACTTAATTGGGTATTAAGGCAAAAAATATGTAATTTGTTGGGTAAGTGAGAAATCTTATAAGATACTTGGGTAAGTGGGGTTAATGAAGCTCAATTTTGGATAAATGGACATTTTTCCTAAAAAATAATAGTTAATTAACGTATTCTTCTCGTATCCGTATCTTAAAATATTTAATGTTTGCCGTATCTACGTATCGCACCATATCATATCCTTGCTTCTCAGGACTAAATATTAATAAAGTCCAAAGTTCGAATGCTCGGTTCTCTTTTAGTCATTCAATGAACCAAATGGGATCATTTATAGGGGTGCCATTGATTTTGGTTCAATTTACCTAATAATCACCACTAATCAAAAGACATAATTCATTCCATTAGTAAAGATTAATTTCATAAACTATCGAAATCGCCTGCAATCAATTGCTTTACCACTGGCTTTATGCACCAACTCACATGCAAAAAGAAATTCAAATATCTTCCACAATAATTGCTATGGATAATGATGTATTACACAGAATGACAGATGATTTGGTACATTTAAATCAGAGTTATTAAGATCAGAGCGTTATAAAATTTGTAGTTTAATACTCAATTATTGAAGGTCTAAGGTGCCAACGTGCACCGCACAACACAACATTCTGATTACGGCAGCTGTTTGAGTTATACTGTTTTAGCTGTAGCTGTAGCACTATTCAGTTCTGACCAATCAGACAGACCTGTACAGCTTCACAGATCCCAGAAAAGGCCACAGCAAACTTCAAAGTCCACCTTACCTTGGTCTTTAACGGTAAAACTGAATGAGATAGGTAGTTAAAACCAACTGTTTCACTTCGTTCTCTTCCAGGGGAGGGGAAGCTGCAAACGGGTCTAGAAGAATCAGAAGGGTCTTCTCCCAGGTATTCATCTCAGGACCCAGAAGTCAAATTTCCCAGAATATATATATATATACACTTGTAGTGGTTGATTTCTTTGCAAGTTTGAATTTTGGATGCTGAATTCTTGAACTTTGTTGAATTTGCTGAATCATATATTGACAGTTTTCGGGAGTCTGTAACATGTAATGGAAGTTTCTAGGTTCCATACTGATGAGAGAAATGAAAATAGGGTGAAACATATAATTACTTGGTTTAATTTGGGTCTAATAGTTCTGGAAGAATGTCTCTGAACAATAATTTTGAATTTCATTTCCACAATATAATGGACTGAC
>LYNE01001899.1:19185-36591 GCA_001662545.1 Rosa x damascena
ATCCAAGAAAATGGTTACAAATCCCATGAGCACCACTACAAAGCTGAGCGAAGATCTAAATGGAAAATCAGTTGACTCCACGCTCTATAGAAGCATGATTGGAAGCTTGTTGTATCTGACTGCCAGTAGACCTGATATTTCATACAGTGTGGGAGTGTGTGCTCGATTTCAAGCAAATCCCAAAGAATCACACTTGGAAGCCGTCAAAAGAATCCTTCGTTATATCTCAGGTACAATTGACTGTGGCATTTTCTATACCTTTGACACTAACGTAGAACGTAGAAATTGCAGGATATTCTGACGCTGACTGGGGAGGAAACTTAAAGGATAGAAAGAGCACTTCAGGGGGATGTTTCTTCATTGGCAACAATCTAGTTGCCTGGCATAGCAAGAAACAAAATTGCATCTATCTCTCTACTGCAGAAGCTGAGTATGTTGCAGCTGGGAGTTGCTGCATGCAGATGCTTTGGATGAAGCAAATGCTTCACGATTATGGCATCCCTCAAGGTAAGCTGTCCATCTTTTGTGACAACACTAGTGCTATCAACATCACCAAGAATCCTGTTCAACACTCTCGAACAAAGCACATTGATCTTCGATATCATTTTATTAGGGATTTGGTTGAACAAAACATACTTGAGTTAAGCTTTGTACCCACTGAAAATCAACTTGCTGATCTGTTCACTAAGCCTCTTGACACTGCTAGGTTTGAGATGTTGAGAAATGCCCTAGGGATCTGTTCTAAGCATTAAGACACAAGAATGACTGTCCACTATTGATTGAGAAAATTGTGATCCTAGTATCCCTTGACCACAGTCGATAGTGAAATGTACATTTTTCAGTTATGTATATGTTGTTGCCATGCCTTATTCTGGACAAAGAAAATTATGTACTCATGTTTAGTCACTGAATCACGTAACCCTACTTTGCACTTTCACCTATAGCCTATGTGGTGGCATGTTTTGTGTTTACTGTCAAACGAGATTCGGTGAAGCAGAAGAACTGCTTAATATGCTCGATCAAATGATTATTTCCCTCTTCTCAAAGTAATCAGGTCCTAGTTGTGGTGAACTTTCTAGGGTTTGTAAGAAACGAGAATGAATAACTATATCCCATCTCTCCGAGTAATCAGGCCTTAGTTGTGGTGAACTTTCTAAGGTTTGCAAGAAACGAGTTGATGAGTGATCTTTGCACGTAAAATAAAATATTGCTGACAACTACTCGAGACTCTCTCCATGGAGCATCCTTGTTATGTTTAGTACCCTAAGAACATCTGTTCTGGGAGTTGCTGAGAAGATTCATGTTACAAGAGTTCAAATTGTCACAAAATAAAAGAGGTCAATGACTCAAATTACATCCGTGCTTGGGAACAATGTTTCCTACTTCTTCTAAGGAGATATCATGAGCTTGATGTCCATGGTTAGTTCTCCTACTTCACTCCTTCTCTCGGTCACTAAACTTACTTCTCAGCCCCACATACTAGGTTATACTCACTTTTATCACTGCGTTACTCTCTAAGGTCTGAATATGAGTACTAATTTACCTTGTTGATAGAATACATCATGCTTCGTACTCTGAACTATGTTCTTTCACTACATGATATGTGCTCTCTGTGATTAAACTTTGCTATATTTTCTCTCTTCAATATGACCAATGCATTCATTGCCTTGATACTTAGCAGAGGAAACGATCTTGTGATATAATTGCAGATTATGGGAATATTTTTGACTCTTCGTTTTCTTTCCTTGCTTGCCCTCTGGCTGCTCTTAATTTCCATAATGATTATGCCTAAGTTGAGGGGGAGACGTTCTATGCATGCATATATCTAGGAAAAATAAATTGTCATAACTTCTCTCTTCAATTGAGACGCTATCCCAATCGGTGTGTTCCTTGGTTTTCCCTAAACCAAACTCTTCAAGATATATAGCCTCTCTTGTCTCCCTCGGATTTTATTCTTGGTTGTCTCAGTGTGCAGGTTCATTCACTATCTCTTCCTCTCACCATGGTTCGCTCTAAGAGTACTCCTCGCCGCGGAGGCCATAGGCGCCTTCCTCCTCCAGAGGAGGGGCGCCAGGCCGCAGCCCGAGCCGGCATTCTCCATCCCGGCATGCAACGCATACGCAGTCGGAGTCCTCCTCCTCGCCCATCCTCTTCACATACATCTTCTGATGCTCCTCCTCCTGTCTCTCTGGAGACTCTTCGTGACCAGATCTTGGTGGCTGACTGGCGCATTGCTTGTCTCACGACGGACATGGACGACATGCATTCTCTTCTGGTTCGTACTCGTCATGCTCTGACCACCCTCACACAGGAGATCCGAAATATGCAGCGCCACCCTCCCGGGTTTGACGCTCCCCGTCCTTCCAACGCCATGCAGGAGCCTGTTGCACCGAAGGAGAGCTCGGATTCCATGGATGAAGAGGAGTTTCTAGACACCGTTACCAAGCTTTGTGAGGAATTTGACGGGCCTTCCCATTCAAAGGGGGAGAAGTAACAACTCTTTTAATTTTTCTGCTCTTTATGCTTTCTGCAGTTTAATTTTTATCAAACAATGTTTATTTTTGTTTTGTTGGGTTGTAAGTGCATAAGCACAGACTATTTGTTGTTGGATGCTTGCTATTATTAGATAATATTGTTTTGTTTTGGCAACTTGGATCTGGAAAAGGATGGAAACTGATTCCTTAATCCAAGTAGCACTCTTTGTTTAGCAATTAGTGTTTATCTGTGAAAACTAACATGCAGGACATGAGAATGGAAAAATCATGTGTTGAATGGGAATGCCCAAAGGGGGAGATTGTAAGTATATTGGCCCATTGCCATCCAACAAATGATTTCCCATTACGACAAGGAAACCGGAGCTTCAAGAAAGATTACAAGATCCGATCTTGAAGAAAAGATCAAACCAAATCGAATCACTGATCTTGCGTTTTAATGTGTATTCATTCCATATTAGTTGATATAAATTGATATGTATATCGGTTATATTGAGTCAATAATCTCTTTGCATTAAAGTGGTTTTTAACATGCATATCAATTTGAAATCTTGTTTAAGAAAATGTCGATTGCATATTCAAAAACTGTTTTAAACCTTTCCATATTTATCTTAATTAATTATTAAGAAAAGATTTGATTGAGGGGGAGTTCTTCTCCCTTATAAAAAGGTTTGAAAACAAAAGTTTGAATGAGGTTTTTTTGACGGCAAAAATTGTTTTCCATTGAACTACTTGGTTTGTTCAAATCGTTTTCTAAAAACCCTCTTTACTTGTCTCATGTGTGATATTGTATAATCATTCATACTCACTCTCAAGATCAGTGATTCATTTGAGAGAAAGGAAGGATGAAGATTGATTGCCCAAAATGTTGAGTTCAGAGTTAGAACAATTATAAATCAAGTTAGCATTTGTTGCTAAGTGAAAGTGATTGTTATGAACAACACTACTTGTATATTGTAAACTCCTTTGATCAATATTGGATTGTTTTTCGTGTTGGCTACGTTAAAAGCCACGCAGTGAAGTTTCCTCAGTGGAGAGGTTTACACTGTGTTAGCAAATCTTCATGTCGTGTATCGTATTTTCTTTGGTTACTTTCATTGAGATAAAATATATTATCAATACCAGTTCCATCTAGTATTTACACTTTGCCCTTCTCCAATATAAATCACTGAACAAACAAAAGGCAACCTGATGACTCCACCAAATAATTCTGGACAGAAAATTTCGGACAGAAAAAATCTTTTATCTCCGACTGGTCTACAAAAGGCTGAAGATTTAAAGTCTTTGTTGGAAAAGATTTCGTCAAGTCCCAAACTCCAACTGAACCGTCGCGTGCCGATGCATATAAATGGTCATTATTATGGAACATAATATCACGGTAGTATTCTTTCTACTCATCTCCTATGTCGGTCCATGTGTTGTCCCCATGCTTCCAAAATGCAAGTCTTCCTTTCTTGCTGTGCAAATCACAACAGCAAAGTTCTTGTTGCAGGACGGGTTAGAAGAAGTGACAGCTTTACCAATAATATAATCCTTAAGTACACCCTTGTGGTTCTATTGGAGAAGCCCCATTTTTTTTTTTTTTTTTAAATAAAGGTTCATTGCATTAGATGACCAGTCAACAAGCCAGAGTCTAACATACACTTACAAGACAGAAAAATGACTGGATAACAACCAAGCTCCTATATAAGCAATGTAAACTCATTACAAGTCAATTTGAGCTCGCTTTGTAAAACGAACCCATAAACAAAGAACAACTCCGTGTCTTCTAAGGCAAAAAATCATTTACTAGCATCCCCATTAGCCAGACGCGCAATTGCGGTACCAACAGAGAGTCACTTTCTAGCAAACAAATAGGAGCAATTCCTTATCCATAAGCCGCTTGAAAAACTGCCAATCTTATTCCAGATAATTACCAACTCCCGTAGCAGTCTTGATCTGAAAACGATTGGTCCTGGACCATATACCGGCCCAAATTCCCAAGAGTGTCCACCTCTTAGTCCAGGCCCACTCCCATCACTAAGTGATCAATGAGGGTGGCAAGACACCCTCCTTGAAAGCCCATGAAGTAGGCCCAAGTAGTCCGTATGTGAGTCTAGGCCCAAAGGCCCAAACCCACACACAAACAACCCTAGCAGGAACATAGGCCGGACTTCCGGAGGGCGTCCCTTCCATAACATCATGCACTGCCCCGTTTTGGATCTGCCCAAGATCACCACCCACAGCCGAGACCTAACTCTCAGCAACACTGTGCTAACCGCCAGTCGATTACACTAGCCGTACGATGCGCCTCTCCCTTACCAATTAATTGGAAATAAGAAGAAGAAGGAAAAAGGAAGATGACTCTCTTCCTCCGACTCTGACCACCAAAAACACCCGAAATCAACCACTCCGGGATCCACCCAAATCAACCGAGAGCCGACCTAGATCGGCGAAATCCGTCGCTGCTCAGCCAAATCGATACTGAGCAACAACACCCGCAGCCCTGTGCTCCTCGTTAAAGAGGCCAAGCCGTCGTCTTTGCTTGGTCAAACAAGATCCAAGGCTAACCAAGGATGCCTCCGCTGCTCGGTTGTAGATGTTTAATTAAAAGTGTTGTTGATGTCCTGAAAAGCCTCATTGGTATAAAAGTTATAAAAAGAAAAACTGTCTCATGATCAATCATGCTTCATCCACTAGGGTTTGGATTCTTGTCCCTTACGAGTCAAGGTCAATAGAGGTACAATATGTTTTCAAGTCTAACAAACTTGTCACATTAAACGTGACAAATCTCGATAAACACAAGATGATAACAAGATGGGTGCGGCTATTGCCACCCTACTATTTTCTTTGTTCACCCTACATGCTCATTACACCCAACATATTAATTTTGATTATTAAATTTACTTGTCTAACCCATTTCTGTTTCCAGAAATATCCTTATATGACATATCTAAATAAATAAATTAATTAACGAAAATCTCTCATTTAATTTATACCAATAAAAAAAAACTAAAATATATTAAAGTTTCCTAATGAAATCATAATCTGATTTACTTCCAGTTTTTTTTTTTCTTTTCAGTTTCAATGTTCGTCTATTTCAATCCATGTCAAAAAATTAGCAAGTTAACAACTATGAGCAATGAAGAAGGGATTGCTTTTTTTTTTTGTGTGTTTTAAATTTATATTTTCAGTGTTCACAAAGGGTATTGCAAAGATTTTGATGAAATTAACACTAATAATTTTGTGAACTGAATAACGAATTAATGCTGAGGAGGCAACAAAAATACAAAAAAATAGTAATAAATTTTAATTTGGGTGTCCTTTCAATTTTTTTTTTATTTGGGTGGAGAAGTTGAAGATTGATGTTATCCAATGAGAAATTAAGTAGTCTTTGTATGTAATTAATTAGTTGTGTATTTCGTTTTCCCTACAAATTTGTATTTTAGAAAATTAGTGTACGTATTAGTCATTTTGCAGTTGGGTAATATAGTCTTTCAATAATTCAAATGTCTGTAGGGTGAACTAAGAAAATTATAGGGTGGCAATAGCCGCACCCTAACAAGATTTGAACCTAGCTAGTGAGACATATGTGCAATATAAAATTTACCAACATAAACAAAATAACACACAAATATGGCACAATTTTTTTTTTTTTTTTGAAGTTGAATTCATTAGATCAACAGCTAATAGGTTAGAGTCTACCATAACTTATATAAGCAAAACTTGGCAAGAAAATCCGAACTAAACTATCTAAGCTAGAGCAGATCATTAAAATCTCTGGGACGCTCACATTTAAGCGAGCCTATACAAGAATTAAAAGACCTCGCCTCCTACAGAAAAAAAAATCATTCAACTAGTCCCCACTTGCCAATCATGCAATTGTGGTACAAGCAAGACACTAGAAACGTCATAGAAGACTCATAGAAGTTAATCCAACCTTACACAAGCTCAATACCCTAATAAAACAGGCCCAGATTGCCTTGACCTGAGCCCAAATCAATTCTTGCTTAGCCAGTTCCCCTACCTCATCATCCCAAGATTGAGCCAAGGCCCAAATACCCAAGCCCAACCCCAACCCCAAGCAAGGAGGGCAACAGTCTTAGCCCGCGCTGGCCCAATTGCTTCTGACGCCATCCACCGATTCTGCCCCTCCGGTGGCCGACTGGTCCACCGTAACATCAAATCCAGCAGAGATCGCCGAACCTGATCGAAAGTCAGTCCACCTGAAACCAGCGAAACAAGCCTCGGCCAAGTCGATAAAACCTCTTCACCAGAGTTGGCTCGACCTGCCTCAATCTTGTTACCCCCGCCGAACTTTAGCACACTCTGGCAAGCCAAGGTGTGCCAGATCCCAATCCGGAAAACACAAACCCAACGCCGCGACCCGTCTGCACTCTGTGCCTACCTCTCCAAGCGACCGAGCAAAAGCCTTGCTGCATTTAGGACCTTGCCAACGCCCACCACTGACGCACACCCACAGGCTAGTGATAAGGCGACACTATTGCTAGAGCCAACGGAAGTCGCCGCCGCTCTCTGTTCTCAACGCTAGGGTTTGCGCTGCTGTTCTCTTTACATGTATTCTTGTTTTTATTGACTTCTCGCTTCCTATGCTATGGCACGACTTGTTACTTATTCTGCATAATAATCAATGTGCAAAGTAACCCCATAGTATGTACTATTTTTATTAGTACGTGTTGCAACAGGGACAGAGTAGTGTGAGAAATTTTGAGCTTTTTTAGAGAAGCAAAATATTACGCAACTCGCATAGTATGGCACTAATCTGATAACCTGTGTGATAAGTGAATCTAAATCAATTGAGTGAAATTGATATTTAATCTTCCTACTATTCGAGAGCTTGCCTCTCATGGGCATATTTTGTGAAGGACTGATCACATTGTTGAATAATAAAAAATACCCACAATGTACAAAGCATGTAGCTGTCGCAATTATTCAAAAAAAAAAAAAAAGAAGAGGATAATGACAGCAGTTAAACAAATATTTATTTACAAATTATCTCTTTCTCAAATTCAAAAGTTGACCAAGCTTGGGCGGGGATAAGCTACGAAGAAAAAAGAAACAGAAGAAAGCATTCAAAATGTGATTCAAATATCTCAAGCTGAGATAAGAACAAAGTGGCAGAGGGCGTCCAATTTGAGACTGAACATCAAAGACGAAGTCTCCGATCAACAGTTTATCTTCGTGAGCTTCAGGAGATTCAAATTTCAAACAAATGTTTATCCAGCCCTCTAGAATCTTCACTACCCCCTATATAAGAAACACAAGGCTGCATAAGAAAGGTACGGAGAGAAAAGGAGAAATAGAGAGAAGAGTGACTTATATTTGTGCATCAGAGGGAGGCAGCGTTTGAGAGGAAGAAATAGTGAGAAATTTCTAGTTACCTGGAGACAACAAATTGACAACAGGAGAGCTTTATATTCAGGTATCCTGCTGGTCCTTTCGTCATGGTCTTCGTTGCTATTTTTCCTCTATTATTGCTGATGTCTTCGTGAGTGCAGACTTGCCTCTGCTTCTAAGCACCAGAAACAGTCCCTCCATTTCCTAAACAAACCACTCCGGCCAAATATGCCAACAACACCATCACAACTCACAAAGCCTCAAATCCCTCATTGTTGCCCACCAAAATCAGAAAACAAAACAACCAAATACGCCTCCATTTGCCTTTGTGTTAACAAATAGTGCAGGTCCAAGGAGACAAAATAGAAGCACGTTCACAGAGATGAAGGAGAAGAGATTTCGGCTAGGGAAGGGGCTCACCTGTGTTTCCGGCCTTCTTTCGATGCCTATACTGCGGTACGTCCTGCGTATGGGTGGCGGAAGCAAGGTCCAAGCTAGAGGGTGCACTGCACTTGTTTTTGATGCCTGTATCGCGGTGCGTCCTGCATATGGGTGGTAAAAACGAGTGTCAAGTGAAGGCCTGGGGTTGCCAGTTCACACCAACTACGAGTCTGCAAAGTTCTTGGGCTCACAAAGTGAGGAAACTGCTCTGGAGGAATCTTTGTGCAGCACCAAAGCTAAGATGTTACGCTGCCTGCATCAAAGTCATCATCAGAAAAGTGTCACCGAAGGCAAAATGGCTATCTTTGGCAGAAGGGTATTCGACTTAGCTCACCCTTGATCACAAAGTTTGCAGCGTTCACTTGGCTCACCCTCGATCACTAGACTGCAGCCACACAAATGGAAGAGAGATAGGAGTCGTCTGGTTCCTGTTACCTGGCACAAGATAGTGGCAGAAATGTTGGAGGGATAGATCAACTTCTATAAAGGATGGAACATGCCTATTCACTCCTAGATAAATACGTGGCCAAGTTGCAACATTTTGTGAAGATAAGACTACCTCAGGCAGGTGATGGTTCAAATGGCGATGCTTTTCTTCAAAATTGTGTCTGCAAGATGGAAAAGCAATCTCATGATCAGCAAGAAAGAAAAATGAAGTCCTTGCTTTTGGTTTCATGGTCACGCAGAGCAAAAAAGAAAAATGGAAGCTTAATTCCACTTATTTGCAGCAGAGCAGAAGCTTCAGAATATGCATAATCGAGGCAGCTAGGCTGCAAGTCTCTTTGAGAACAAGCCAAAAATAAAAGATCAAGAAGCATGCGGCAATTGCATCTAATTAAAGAAGCAGAGGTCACTTCTCAAGAAGCCACGAAGCTTGGCGGTGGAGAAATGTCAAAAATCTGCAGATAATTACAAATGGCTTCACACATGTCTGTCAAAGTCATAGCTTTCAAAATATGTAATTAAACACATTTGCTGCAAGTCAGAGCAACATAAATAATGGTTTGTTAGATGTGCTGCAAGCTTGAAACAAAGAAGACAAAATAGTGGCCATGTAAAAGTGTTAAATTCTTTTCTTTTGTTTGACGGTGGAAAGCTGATCATGACTCATCTATAATTAAAGTATGCTGCAGCCTTGTCTATAAATGAGAGTTAAAGACAAGAGAAACCAAGATGCAAACATGCATAAAGTAACAAGCTTTGCAATCAAACGGTGGCATCACTAAAATCATGAATCGGTGGTGCACTTAAATAAAGTATAAATTGCGGTAGCAGTGCCGCACTTAACAATCTCAATTGGGTCGAAAGGATGTTTTCTCACCAGTTCTGGTTTAGACACCAATAGCTCTGACAGATGCGTTTCGCTAACAGGGGTAAGAAATCAAGGCCTCTGATGAGAAGAAAACAAGAAACATTGATTAGCATAAATGCTTCCAACTATGGGGAAAAAGAAGAAGAAGGTGAACTAGTACCTGATTTGGTGCGCGAAAGAGAACGAATGGGGAATCTAGGCACTTGAGCCAACCCATTTATATGGACTTCAGCGATATGACTCCCTCTCCAGATCGAATTAAAATAGTTAATCCTCATCTTGAAATTGATCTCTATCTGATGATTACGCCAAAGAGGTCTCACAAAGGATCTGAAGCTTATCAAATGGAGATGACGTCTTCTTTTTGGGATCAGAACGATGAAGACGTGAGCTGGGCTCAATGGGTCTGTATTAATTGGTGTCCAAATCAGTTTATGCATTGCAAGCTTATGGGCTCTTCCGAATCACTCGTATCTAAGTTTTGGAGCTCTGCAAGGCCCACTCCAAGTCAGTCTATTTCAGAAATACGGGTCAGCTGAGTTAGTCATCGACAAGTAAAAAGTGGCACAAAGCCCATTGCAAAATCCAAGGCCCATTACGAAGCTCGGCACATTCGGGTGCCCATTTCAAATCAGTGGACACTCTACTAAAATCGGGTGTTCACCAAAATATATTTTCTCGACCAGTTCAAAATACATACCGGTTGAATAAAAATTGGTACAAAACCAAAAATCTCATATATTGAACTACAGTGGTTTGATCCCTTCACGGGGTATGTAGGCAGTCTAGATTTAAATCTGGATGCAACCGCGACCTTAACCGAATCCCTGGTTTTCTCTAGACCAAATTCACCAAATCCTTGTGACCACAAAAGTCATCCAAATTTCCTTAGTCAAATGACCCTAAAGTCACCCAAACGCTTAGCCAAAATTCTTTGGTGGGTCATTTACCTATCAAAGCATCCAAACCTTCCCAAAAATTTGAACTACAAGTGGCTTGATCCCTTCTGGGGTACGTAGGCAGCCTGATAAACACTCCGGGTGCAGCCACAAAATAAAACAAACACACTCCTCTCCATGGAATTTTTGTCTTCGTTTTTGGAATCAAAGGGTCTTCCCTTGAAGCAAGGGATTGTAATTAAGAGATGTTCAGTCTCGAATGGGTCCGAACTTAACATAATAAGAACTCTATTTCCGTTAATGAAATAGAGTGAAATTGTGTTGAGTATATTTATTTACTATTTTTGCTCAACACACATGTAACCATCATCCTCGGCATCATGTCATTCAATCTTGGCTTAGTACTCGATCAAGTTGTTGGTAATTTCTAACCTTGATTTTTTAACATTAATGCCACTCGACACCAATTAATCCAGTAGCATATATAATAACATACCTTGCGGGAATGCAAAAGCTAGACACAATTAGTGATTTAGTACACAGTCCATACAAGCCTCGATCAACATTTGATTTAGCCGAATTTGACCCTAAACATTTGATCATATAATTTCCGACTTCGACAACTAATCTTACAAAATTTCATGAAAAATTGGTAAGGACCGGCCAATATTGCAGAGTGTACAGACAACCAGCAGGTTTGCAGGTTTCAACATGGTCAAGTCAACAACTATAGACAATTCCATCATCTCCTATTGTATGAGTCGTGCCTTTAGGTTTTGAGGCATTTGATTTCTTTTGGTGAAATAAGGGTTGAGACTCCTATGTAACTGTATATTGAATTCCTATTCATGTTCATTAGGTTTGAGTCAAATAAACTTAATTACGTCGTTATGTAGTGAGCTTAAAATGTCAATTTTTGGAAGGCGCGCATGAAGAGGTATTTACAGAGGAAGAGGGTGGTGGTAAATGTTGAATGAGAGATACTCTTGCTCTTGTGACTTGTGAGTGTCCCCCGCACTACACTAAGGGCTAGTTTGGGATTGCTGTGACTTTTATAAAAAATTGCTAATAATCAGCTGTGAATTAAAACAGTTTCATGTTTAGTAAATAATTAATATTTTTAAAAGTGCTGTTAGTACATAGAACAACTGCAGAGTGTGTTTTTATCCACAACAGTTTCTAAAAGCAACCTTTAGGCTGCTTCTAAAATCTGCTGCGAGTGACCTATAACTTTCAATTAAATCTGTTTTTTTATTTATTTACCAAACACAATCAAATCTAAAATTTTGAACAAAAACTGATTTTTTTTAAAAGCGAAGCAATCCCAAACAGGGCCTAAATGTAGGTTCATTATTTAGTATGCTCTTTATGTTAGGAATGTGCTGATTCGGAACATAATTAAAAACAACGTTTATGCACAATCTTAGACCAACAGTTTGTTTCACAAAAGTTTGATGACCATACCATTGATTAATTTTTGCAATTGTGATCTTTTGAGAGATTATTTGTAGAACGAAGGAATCAAATCATGAATTCATCTTCTGAGATGATTCGTGAATTGGAAAAAGTTGCTAGCATGAATGATTGAATGATTTCCTTCAAAAACAGAGCCCATTATGCAAATATTCCACTTTCTCCCACTTTCCTAGTGGAACTCAACCAAAGTGCAGGGTTCTACTTGTGCCTATTGCTTTGCCTCATGATGAACAGTCTCCAATATAAATTACTCAACAATCAGGTCACCGAGATGGCTTCACCAAATAATTCTTAATAAAAATTTGGGATCGGAAAACTCTTTTATCTCTGACCTGTACGTCTACAAAAAGATGAAGATTTAAACACAAGATATAGTTGCTAAAAAGACGCTAAATGCAGGTTAAGTAGAGGCCAAATAAACACAATAACTCTCACTTCAGATAAGAAAAGCGCTTTATGAGTAGGTTAGTGAGGTAGCTATGTATTCTGTTGTGCGGAAGCGTAACAAACACAATATTGATATGGAACTAGATGAGCGACCAAACAAGGAAAAAGAAAGCAAACACAAGAATACAAGAATTTATAGTGGTTCACTAAATCAATATGATTGAGCTACATCCACTTTTGGAGCCGGCGAGAAATTCCACTATAATCAAATTGGAGAGAATACAATTAGAGTTTTAGAATAAACTCTCTACCCAAAACCCTAAATACGATTAGGTTAATTATCTAATCTCTCACACTAAAGATATCCCTGCGGCAGCAAGGCATATATATATATATTTCCTAGTTAACTTAGGGATACATACATACCCTAATTAACCTAGGCAGCCCACGTGATCACCATGCGCTTCTCTATTATGGATTTTGGCCACCATTCAATTAAAGCCAATATTCAATAATCTCCACCTTGGCTTTACTTGATGTAAATTCTCCAAAGTAGAACTTCAAAACCAATCACCGCTCCGACATCCCCGTAGGGAATTTCAAATTCTACAAATACCAATCAAATTCAAGCAATGCTTGAACTTGCTCAATGGAACCGACTTTGTCAACATATCAGCAGGATTATCTGCAGTTCCAATTTTGAGGAGTTGAACATCACCATTCTCCACCATCTGATGAATCTTGTGAAATTTGACATTGATGTTTAGTACGAGCATGAGTAACTTGGTTCTCTGCTAAATGAATAGCACTTTGACTGTCACAAGAAATATCCACATATTCTTGAATAATTCTCAAGTCCTCAAGCAACCCACGAAGCCAAACTGCCTCTTTTGCACCCTCTGTTACTGCCATATATTCAGCTTCTGTAGTCGACAAAGCAATTGTAGATTGCAAATTCGACTTCCAACTCACCGGTCCACTAGCAAGAGTAAACACATAAGCTGTAGTAGATCGGCACTTATCCAAATCACCTGCGAAATCAGAGTCCGCATATCCAACAACACACTGACTCGTTTTATCCTGCTGAAAAACCAATCCAACATCCACAGTACCAAGAATATACCGTAGAATCCACTTTACTGCTTGCCAATGACCTTTACCTAGGTTATGCATATATCTGCTCACCACACTTAAGGCCTGTGAAATATCCGGTCTAGTACACACCATACAATACATCAAGCTACCAACAGCACTAACATAAGGAACTTTGGCAATATATTTCAAATCATCATCTGTGCTAGAAGACATAGTAGATTTAAGCTTAAAGTGAGAAGCAAGAGGTGTATTTACAGGTTTAGATTTATCATTCATGCCAAACCGATGCAGTACCTTCTTCAAATATTGCTACTGTGACAAACAAACTTTGCCTCTTGATTTATCTCTTTCAATTTCCATGCCCAAAATCTTTTTAGCTTCTCCCAAGTCCTTCATCTCAAATTCACCACTCAATTGTGATTTCAATTTATTTATCTCCACCTTGCTCCTTGATGCAATTAACATATCATCAACATATAAGACCAAATAAATGAAGGTCCCATCCTGTAGCTTGCAAAAATAAACACATGGATCATAAAGACTCCGAGTGTACTTCTGACTGAACATAAATTTATCAAACCGCTTGTACCACTGCCTTGGAGATTGTTTCAAACCATACAATGATTTATGCAGTTTGCAGACCCAATTTTCTTTACCAGCAATTTTAAATCCTTATGGCTGAGTCATATATATCTCTTCTTTTAATTCACCATGTAAGAAAGCAGTTTTTACATCAAGCTGTGCTAACTCCAGATCAAACTGTGCAACCAAGGCCAATAAAATACGAATAGAAGAAGACTTAACAACAGGAGAAAATACCTCATTGTAGTCAATTCCTTCTTTTTGTGCATAGCCTTTAGCTACCAACCTAGCCTTGTACCGTGATCCTTCATTTTTAGCAAACACCCACTTGCAACCAATTGCTCTCTTCCCATACGGTAACTGAACCAAATCCCATGTTTTATTCCTGTGAAGAGACTTCATCTCCTCACCCATAGCTTTTTCCCACTCTACACAATCTGCATGTATGACAGCTTCTTCATAAGTAGTAGAAATTTCTTCTTCAGTAACTGGAAGTGCATAAGTCACCATATCATTAAGCCAAGCTGGCTTTTGAGCATTCCTTTTTTCCTTTGTAGTTGCAATTGGTCCATCTTGTTGTGTAGGCTCTTGGGTTGGAACCTCTACTTCAACACTCATGTCCTCAATATTTAAATCATCTGAATCAACAGTAGGACTCACTTGATCAATTGGAGTTTCAACAATTTTTTTCTTTAAATCCACCTGCTGCAAACTCTCTACGGTTATTCTCTGCTCTTCAAAATTTTTCTGCTTGTTTTAATCAACCATAATAGCCTCATCAAAAGTCACATCTCTGCTTACAACAACTTTCTTCACATCTGGACACCAAAACCTAAATCCCTTAACACCCTCATTAAATCCCAAGAATATAGCTTTCTTGGCCCTTGGATCAAGTTTGCTTTCACTGACATGAAAATAAGCAGGACAACCAAAAATATGTAAATAATGATAATCAGTAGAAGGTTTACCAGACCATACCTCTATGGGAGTTTTTCCCTCAAGTGCAGCAGTAGGTAACCTATTAATGAGATGGCTTGCATACACAACTGCCTCAGCCCAAAATTCTTTGCCTAATCCAGCATTAGACAACATACACCGAATTTTCTCCAATAAAGTCTAATTCATGCGCTCTGCCACCCCATTCTGTTGTGGTGTCTCTCTAACTGTGAAGTGTCTCACAATGCCCTCATCTTGACATAGTTTCAAGAACGGATCAGATTTGTATTCACCACCATTATCTAACCTGAGCCTCTTAATTTTTCAACCGGTCTGAGTCTTAATCATCTTCTTCCACTTCACAAATATATCTAAGATTTCATCTTTATGCTTCATGGTGTACACCCATACTCTTCTAGAGAAGTCATCAACAAAAGAGACATAATAATGCTTACCTCCCAAAGATGCAGTTTTGGTAGGTCCCCATACATCAGTGTGAACATAATCTAGAGTACCTTTAGTCTGATGAACTGCGGTGCCAAATTTAACTCTAGTATGTTTTCCCAAGACACAATGTTCACAAAATTCTAATTTTCCTGTCTTTGCACCTTTCAATAGACCTTGCTTCACTAATCCCTGCATTGCTTTCTCACCAGCATGTCCAAGACGCATATGCCATAATTTTGTATTGTCTGCATCATCATCATCTGTAGTCTCAGATATTGCTGTTTCACCTGTCACTGGGCCCCTTGTAGAAAATACAAATTTTTGAATCTTTCACCTCTCATCATCACAAGTGAACTAGAGACAACTTTGGCAACTCCACTTTTCAATGTAATTGTGTGCCCTTTTGATTCTAAAGTTCCCAAAGAGATAAGATTTTTCTTCAAATTTGGAACATACCGGACATTAGTTAATTCTCTTACTACTCCATCATGCATCGCAAGGACTATTGTCTCCCATCAAAACTACTCCACCATTCAACTCCTAGAAAATAGAGAACCATTCCCTATTAGGGCACATATGATGTGAACAACCTGAATCCATAATCCACTTGTCAGAATAACCAAATGCAGATGAACTAGCCAAAGCAAACTCAATCTCATCTTCTTCAAAATCTTCAAAAGCTTATGAACAACTCAAAGCAAAATCAAAGTCGTCATCTTTATCATCTCTTACAACATTCACTTCAGAACCCTTCTTCTCTCTATTCTTCAACTTAGGACAATCTTTCTTCCAATGACCTTTGTTGTGACAAAAAGCACACTCATCTTTTGCAGGAAATTTACTTCTTGACTTGGAACGAGATTTACCTCTTTTTCCAGTAGGTTTTCTCTCATCAGATCTGCCCCTTACTACAAGTGCTTCACCTGACACATTCTGAAGTTGCTTCTCTTTCTTTCAGCACTCATTATTTATCAATGAATCACACACATCATCAAATTTCACATCATTCTTTCCATGCAACAAAGTTGTAATCAAATGCTCATACTCGTCAGGAAGAGATTTTAGCAAACACAAAACTTTATCCTCATCACTAATTTGCACATCCAAATTAGCCAAATCTGCAAGTATCTTTTTGAAATCACTGATGTGTTCAGACACAGAAACACCTTGTCAATAATTAAATCGGAAAAGCTGCCTCTTCAGGTGAAATCTATTTTCAGCACTCTTGATCATATATTGGTCTTCTAATTTCTTCCACAACTCTTTTGCAAAAGTTTCTTTCATGACAAAGAATTTCTGATCTTTAGCAAGGCACATTCTGATAGAACCACAAGCCCACTTGTTAATTCTTGCCCACTCCACATCATCTATGTCTGCAGGTTTATCTTCCAGAGCTATATCCAATTCTTGTTGACACAAGACATCCATCATCTCACACTGCCACATGCCAAAATTGTTGGTGCCATTAAACTTTTCAACTTCAAATTTGGCATTACCAATTGATGGCCTGGAAGTCGACCAACGCGAAGAACCTGAAGACTCAGCCCCTTTCTTTTTCTCATCAACCATGGTTTCCAATCAATGAATCAATTTCCAATTCAGAACCAGAGCTCTGATGCCAGTTTGTTGTGCGGAAGCGTAACAAACACAATATTGATATGGAACTAAATGAGCGACCAAACAACGAAAAAGAAAGCAAACACAAGAACACAAGAATTTATAGTGGTTCACTCAATCAATGTGATTGAGCTACGTCCACTTTCGGAGCCGGAGAGAAATTCCACTATAATCAAATTGGAGAGAATACAATTAGAGTTTTAGAATAAACTCTCTATCCAAAACCCTAAATACAATTAGGTTAATTATCTAATCTCTCACACCAAAGATATCCCTGCGGCAGCAAGGCATATCTATATATATATATATATTCCCTAGTTAACTTAGGGATACATACATACCCTAATTAACCTAGGCAGCCCACGTGATCACCATGGGCTTCTCT